>ML786488.1:154026-167635 GCA_009831015.1 Picea engelmannii | reverse complement strand
CTTTCTTCATGTGGTCATCAACAATATACAACATATGGACAGTAAAAGTAAAGACCATCAGTCACACATAAAATACACACAGAGACAGATTTTCATGAGGAAACCCATAAAGGGAGAAAACCTCTTCTTCTTTGAAATGATAGGCAGTCTTTTTCAGTTCTGTACTTCTTTTACAATTGAGCACTAACTCAATGTGAGGCTGCTACCTCTGTTTTACAAGCTGCATCTTGTTTGAGAGCTCCAACTCTCTGGTTTCTCTAGCACCCACTAGAAGGAAGCACCAACTCCCTGAATATTCCATCACCAATTGGATGGAAGCACCAACTTCCTAAATGTTCCAGCACCAACTGGATGGAAGCACCAACTTCCAGTTACACAGACTCCAATCTTTATAACAAATACCACTTGTTCTCCCTAGCACCACCCTGCCACCCTGGTTTCTCTGGCTGCAACCAGATGGAAGCTACAACTCCCTGTGTTCAAGCACCCACTTGAACCTCTGAGGACAACAGTCCTCCCGAGCACCTCCCTACCTCCCTAGAATATCAAATAATGAATACTCAGACAACTACACAGATAAATCAATTCTTACCAATTTTTCTCTGTATCTAATCTTCAACAACCTATGCTGCAATTCTTCTCTTCTTCTGTTTGTTTAGCAGGTTTGTTCTGCATCAAATTTTTCTGTCATTCTGCTCTGCTTCTGCTCTGTCTTACATCTCCCTTTAAACATTCTCTCAATTTCATGCTATGCCCCTGCTCCTTTTCTTTTTCTTACTGTTTCTTCATTTTCTCTTCAGAACCGCCAACACGACACAGTCTGTTTCGTCTTCTTTTATACACACAGGCACAACGTTTCAACTTCCCAACTCCTTGGGCAAAATGACGACAACTGCCCAGCCAACCGAAACACCAACTGATCGACAACTAAATTGCAATCATGAGTCCGTTTTGCTAATAGATTCCAAACTTAGTAGTTAACTGTGAGAGAGAACAACAACCCTTCGATCAACACTTGATCCAACGGTTCAGATCCAATCAGGATTTCACCCATCATGATTTCGGCACTCTTGGTGTTCAGAGTTTTTTTCACTTACAAATCCCGATTCACGAAACTCTGTGAGAGATTAGATCAATGGTCTAGATCATTTCTTGATCTGACAGTCCAGATTTACTCACGATTTCGCATATCGCGAAATCAGGATTCTTGTTGCATTATGTTCTTGCCCTTTTGAATTCGCGATCCTCAAAACTCCGATATGGGCTGTGATCAAAGGTCCCGATCATTTCTGGATCTGACGGTCTAGATTCACTCGTGATTTCGCATATCGTGAAATCGGCATTATGTTCTTTGCCTTTCAAAGTCCCGATTCGTGAAACTTCGATAAGGAGTTAAATCAACGGTCCTGATCTCATTCTCGATTCAATGGCTGCGATCGAATCGCGATATCGCATATCGCGAAATCAAGGTTTTTGATGTCAAGTGACTTTGTCATTTCAAAGTCCTGATCCCCGATATTCCATGCAAAGAATCAACGGTCCAGATCACTTCTAACTTTAGCGGCTGCGATTAAATCGCGAAATCGCATATTGTGAAATCGGGGTTTTTGATGTCAAGTGACTTTGTCATTTCAAAGTCCCGATCCCTGATATTCCATGTAAAGAATCAACGGTCCAGATCTTTTCCAACTTTAGCGACTGCGATTAAATCTCGAAATCGCATATCGTGATTTCAGAGTTCTTGATGTCAAGAGATTTTGGTATTTCAAAGTTGCGATTCGCGAAACTCTGATGTGGAGTTTGATCAACGGTTCAGATCAACCTAGATCTCGACGGCTCAGATCAACCTAGATCTCGAGACACCTAAGTACCTAACCACGATGCTCACCAATTTTATAGGATAATAGTCTGGATACAGGATGCACCAACATCAATCCTACATTCTTTGATGCACCTGTCATTGAGGAATTATAGTGCATCGATATTTTACCAAGAAAATAGAGGAGATGAGACATGAAACTACATTTTACCAAGCAGACTAGAAAATCATTATATACTTCTACCAACCATTGATTCCTTAAACATTAATTAATTAATTTAACACACAATTTCCCCCCAAAAAAGAGATTGGATGCATTGAAGAAAAGAACCATGAGTTAGTGGATGAGGGAGGGAGGAAAAGAGGGGGAGATGAAGAATGTGAAAGAAGAATGTCAAAAGAGTGGAGGAAGGAGAGAAGGATAGATGGAAAAAACCATCTAATATTTTTACTTTCATGTCCAACAAAAAAAGTGTAACTTGCAAGGCTCACATATCAAAGTCACAACAATAGTGAGTTGCAACAAGGGTCCTGTAGTGAGAGTTGCAGTATCGACAAGAGTCACAACAACAGTGTCAACAAACCATAGTTGTAGCAGCTACACTTGAATAGGGGATTGCAACAACTCATACTCAGTAGTTGCAACTCTTGTGTTGGGAGGGTACATGTGAAGCCTTGTTCCATAATCAAATTTGAAGGCTTTGTCATCCCCTTGTCTCCTTTTCTTCATTCATCAATGCAATTCTTTCCTCCTACCAGGATTTCTGCAAAATATATATTAGTACCATGGGTGGCTCTTATTGCACCACGAAGAAAATATTTTAGTAACTCAATCACGTGCTATGCTAAAAAAATGAAAGAATGCTATTCAAATCAACGCAGGAATAAAAATGATAGAATGAATTTCAAGCCAATGAAAGAATCAAAATGCTAGAATGAATTTCAAACCAATGCAAGAATCAAAATGTTCATTTGGTAACTCCCTGGAAATGATGCAAAAAATTTAGGGCTTTTTAATTACCTTTCTAATTTCTCAGAAAGACAGTTAAAAATAATGTGCATTTAATTATCAATCTAGGGCTCATGTGGAACTTGTGAGTTACTGTGCACTATATATGCAAGCTACACTCTACTCATCCACTGGTTTGATATGTGGTTGTAGTATCAATGATTACATTTGGGGTGAAAGTATAGACAATTCTCAAGCTCTGGCAAGGTTCTACAAAAATCCACACTTGTAGGAATTGAAAGCACATTTTTGCAAAAAAACAAATATCACACTTGCAGGAAATTAAATGTCGCACTTACAGGAAAGTAAATGTCACAATTGTAGGAAAATAAATCATCCTTATAGAGAAAGTAAATGCCACTCACAGGAAAGTAAATGCCACACTTACATGAAAATAAATCATTCTTACAGAGAAAGTAAATGACACACTTGTAGGAACGTAAATCACGCGATATCTAAATTGCAGGAAAGAAAACTAATCTAACCTAATCCTCACGAAGATGATCCATATTTATACTCAAACCAACAAACATAGTCATTGTGTTAAGAATAGTTATTCAATGACATAAAATAATGCAACGCAATCCGAAGTGCAATTATTAGAAACATATAAATAAATGAATACTTAATTGCATACTTAATTGTATAAATACTTAATTGCATAAATATAACATAATCTCACATGAGTAATCTAATTGTATGAACAAATTGAATCAAGGAACTAGTTACGAAATTAAATAAAAGAAACCTTACGTGATTAACTAACTACATAATTCAATTACACAACAAGAAATCAAATAAGTTATGTAAACTACACAACACTTTGTTCTATTGGAGTGGGCCCTTCCTCCATAGAACATAGTGTTGATATTAAGTTCGATATCAATAATTACAACTTAAATCAATTAAATTAATTAAGCTAATCAAAAGGAATCAATCTATTACGAATGTGCAAAGAAAATAAATTAAAAGAATTAATCAAATCACACACTACGAAAATTATAAAACTCAATGAATTATTCCATTGTCATTCAGACATTGCCCTAAGATTCCTCCCTGAATAATGGAGAGAGTGTTATATTTTGTACATAAATTTAATGGAAACTATAAATAATGAGTATCTAAATAAACCCACTTATGGATTTAATAAATCCATAGTGGTTACAACAATTTCCTAAATAATGAATAGTTTCCAACTAACAATTAACATTTAATGAATAACTCCAAGATATTTTACTAACAATTAAAAGATAATAGATAAATTCAAAGATCTTTTCCTAACAATTAGAAAATAATAAATAACTCCAAGATCTTTTGCCCAAGAATTCCAAGATTCCTTGTTAACCACCCAAACTAATATTTTTTCTTAGAATCACAAAATTGTCCCCATATCTTTAATTTTCTTGTATTCTTCTTGCATGGATCCATAATTGTCACGTACATTAGTAACAACATGGCTCATGGTTCCAATGGATTATAGTTCCGGTGTTGGCTCATGGTTCCAATGGCTTATAGTTCCGGTGTTGGCTCATGGTTCCGATGGTTCAAGGTTCCGATTATAGCATCGTTCTTTGGACGAGTTGCAGCTCAAAATAGTTCAATGGTGAGTTGCAACAATTGTTGTAAGGAGTTGCAACAAATGCATGGGATATGCAACAAGAGTTGCATATTCAGCCTAAAGTCGCAATATAAATGCTCCTGATTTGCGGGAATGTTCAGAGTTGCAACAATGTTCAGTGTTGCAACAACCGTGTTTAGAGTTGCAACAATGTTCCAGAGTTGCAGTAATGTTCATAGTTGCAACAACAATGCTCAGAGTTGCAACAATAGTTCTCAGAGTTGCAACAATGTTCCAAAGTTGCAACAATGTTCAGAGTTGCAACAACTATTGTAAGGAGTTGTAGCAACTGCGTGGGGGTTGCAGCAGTGGGAACCAAAATACATCCTATGGAAATATCACATTCTGCACAACAACCTATCTGACACGTCGTCTTTGTAGATTAACTCAAAGATAAATGAAAATATGATCATTTTCTAATGTTTAATCATAAATTCATGTAAAGTACTAAAGAAATGTAATAGAAACACATTAAGTCTAAATCTCACACAATGATGGATTGATACAAGATTTAGGTAAGCAGAAAGGGGTTAAAGGTAGGGAAAAGATGGTATAAAAAGATGCCATTTTTGGAGCCTATCAAGAATATAAGAAACCAAGTGAGAAACGTCGCGGTGTCACACACCCTCAAGAGGTGCATGATCGCAATATTAAGGCAGGTACACTATGGGGACCTGACAAATGGTATCAAATCTTGTTGGTCGTATATTTTGAGTAAGGGTTGGTGAGATCTTCACCACTATCTCAATGATAGATGGTATCAGAGAGAAATTTGAAGGAAATTTGTTGTGAAGATAGTTTGATGGGAACGTTCACAGACTTGGTGAACTGTTCAGTGGAGAAAACTAGTTCATCATAGAGACTTTGCATTGGACTTACGACAAAGTTTTTGGTTGACAATGTAGTGGAAGTTTGATTTGGGAACACACCTTGTATAGATCAAGAGCATAGTTTGTGGTGAAATGAAGCATTTGGACAGGATGGGTGATCACAAAAATCATTTCGAAGTTCATCCAAAATTTGTCCCAGAGTTGATCGGAGAGGCAGTTTGGGTACAGACTTAGTGAAGGTTTGGTAAGGTGGACTGTCCTTTCATAGAGACAATATGGGAACATAATTGGTTGGTTTTATTTGTGACGGAAGTAAGTGCCAAACCTGTATGCACACCTTGATAAGACCAAGCATAGAGTTTGTGGGGTGAACCAAGCACTTGGGAAAATAATACTAATGTAGGACTTGTCACAGATCTAATCGCAAAAGTGATTGCGAAGAGGAGCAGTTCTAGGTTGCAGCAAGTGGAAGCACTTGGGTGAGTTTGAAGACTTGAGTCGAACTAAAACAACTTCGTAGCAATGCAGTTGGTTGGGCACTTTTTCATCATGACATATTCATGTCGTGCATCGCCAAGAAAAATAGTGAGTCAAGATGGGTTGTTGGACTAGTGGGTCGATTGTAGCATTCAAGTGAGGTATCCCTTCATAGAGTTATGATATTCAGTTAGTAGCAGTATGGCTTAGCATTTAGGTGGTGTGTGTATGGTGCCTTGAAGCAAAATCACTCAAGGTGCAAAGATGGAAAGACATTGGAGATGAGTTCAATCGATTGCATGAGAAGTTTGAGACTTAGAAGTTTTCTAAAGTGGACGAACATACTCAGCCTTGTATCGTAGCAAAGGTGATATACAGGTTTTTGGAGCTATGGAAGATGATTAAGGGGTATTCATGTGAGAATTCAGTGGCTTGGGGAAGTGAAGGTCCAGGACAACAGACTCGAACCATGGGTGCAACCAAGAATGTTGTTGGAAATGTAAAATTGGTTTTGAGTTCTTGTATTTCCTAAGTGTTGTAGTGAGTTCTTTGAAGGGAAGTCAAATGACTTGGTGGTTCAAGTGTAATTTGTTTTCACAGTGAAAACCGACATACTTGAGGGTGACTCAAGTGGTGCAGATTAAAAGAAGTCAAGTAGTAGTTTGGGATGCCTTGAATTATGTGAGTGTGTGGAGATCTTGGGGAGACCTACTTGGACACGTTCAGTGGTGGAATTTGGTAGATTTGGATGTAGTGGTGGAGGTGGCTTGAGGAAGCTGCCTAACTCTTTGATGAGGCACATTGAATAGGTCGTTGTGGTGAAGTAGCCAATGAGGGATGGATGTGTTGAGTTTGAGAGGATGGATGAGGTACCTTAGTGTGTTGATTCCTTAGCCAGATTTGTTGAGTCATGTGATGACTTGAAAATTGCGACGATAGTTCTAGATTTTGGATGCTCGCAAGAGGTCTAAGACAGTTTCGTTCTAGGAGATGGATGGAGTTAATAGAGAAGTCGACCAAGAATTGTTGGGAGTCAACCTAAATGGGAAGAATGCAGACCAAGTGAATTGGGTGTTTTTCTTTCCTTTGATCATTGGATGAGGCAGATTGTACCTTGGTCACTTGTGTATGATTGTGCGATGACTTGGAGATCCAAGAGGGTCGTTGGTTGAGGTTGAAAAAAGTATTCGTTCGAACATGCCAAGGCATGGAAGTTCTTTGAGGTGACTCATTCTACTTGGAGCACTTTGGACAATTTGTTGGGATGCTTGAAGAGTGTGGGTGCATTGTCCACACTCATCGTAGATGTTGATATGTAGAAAGGTGACTCAATGGATGAAGGTGAGTTGAGGACTTTCCTTGGTTTAGAGGATTGTGCAGATAGAGAGATCACAACATGAAGAGATTACTTGGGCATGAGAGTCTCTCTTGCTTTGGGAAACATCGTTGAGGGTGAAACCTAACCATTCCAAGTCATAGGGAGGTAGAAGCAGTAACATGGTCAAGTGATGAATTAGTGGGGAAAAGGTAGTTTGGACGTGGCACAATAATTGATGTAGATAGGATGCTTCATGTCTGAAGATGCATATGAATATGGGGAGAATTTGGCTAAGGAAGCCAAACTTGTGTACTTGATCACAATTTGAGTCACAAGGGTAGAGTTGGTTGGATGTGTAGATTTCCCTTGACTCTTCGCAAACTTGGATACGATGTAGACTGTGTGTAGAAGATTGGATTACTGCACCATGAGGTGGAAAATGGAGTCAAGTTGTCACCGGTGACGGTTTTTGGGGGTGACTTCATAGTGAAACAAGGTGAGGGGTGACCTTGCCTTTGTATGAAGTTGTTGTGTGGATGAACATAATTACATAAGGAAGTGACCAATTTGTGCATGAGGGTGTGTAGACTCAAGGAGTGTGACGGTGGACTGGCCATTCAACTTGTTCATGATTTGGACGAGAACAACAACATGACAAGTTGGTCAAGAGTATGGACACACTAGTAAGTTTGGAGGCACAATAGTTAGACATTGTGAATGATCTCCTTAACGAAGATTGGATGTGGAAACATTGAGGCAAGGGTGGACAATTTCCTTAGTCTTTGAGTTTGGACAGAGTGATGGAAATTACGAACATAAAATATTAGGTTTGGCTTGAGGATGTGCATTCTCACGAATTGGGTATGAAGGTTGGATTATCTACCCAACCAGTTCGAGATGTGGGGATTGAAAGTGCATGAAGGCATGGACTTGAGTTGTAGTATGATCACATAAGTGAGTCAAGAGGAGTTCGACACTTAGGAGAAATTTTGAAGTGAAGTGGGCAACAGTTAGTGACAACAATAGTAGAACCGAACAACAACATAACTTAACAACAACAAGATAACAACATTGCAACGAGATAGTGCAACAGAGTTGGGTGATTTTCATCCTTGGAGTTGGGTGAAGTAATTGTATTGACTCAGGTAGAAAATCATGTGGTGTTTGGTGTACTACAATTTGGTTGGTTTGTGGAAACTTGGGGTTTCCACTTTGACATAATTTCAGAGTTTTTAGTTGGCACAAAACTTGGGATTTCCAGCAGACTTTGCAGTTGCAATGAGGGCACAAGTTCAGGTGGAGACTTGAAGATTGCATATTTTGTGGATGTTTCCAGGGGTGAAAATAACTTGAGGTGGGGGAGGATGTAAGGTATTCATCTAGAAGGCCACAGACACCTTCTCCCAAGTCCTCAAGGAGATGAAATTTGGGGTTACTACGACACCCAAGAGTCGCACTGGTTGGGAAAGTGGATGCCTTGGGAGTGAGAACTCGCCAAGGGGCTTGCCCAAGCATGAGGCAACTAAGAGAAGGGGTGCACTAAAGAGGTTGGGGTGTGTCGAGATGAGGAGTGCACCAAGGTTGGGATGTGTTGGTCCTAAGAGACACGATGATCGATGAGTGCATGGGTTCATTTGGGAGCACCAGGTATGTGAAGAGGCACAAGGGTTCGTTTGGGCATGTTGGTTCGTGAAGAGACGTGACACACCCAAAGGACATGATGGTTCAAGATGGTGAGATTTGGAGTCTGTTATCGCTTTGTAAATTCCCAGAAGTTGTCAGGAAAGAAGAAATCTACGAGAGGTAACTTTATCCAACCACTTCAAAACTGGAATCTAGCCCTACCAGTTTCAGAGAGGGATCTCTCTGTATTATTTAGCTATGTTCTGTCTTTAAGATATTAGGCTAGTTATATAAAATGAAAATAAGATTGAAAGGTTTGTTGTTTTTTGTTAGGTTGACTGAAAAGGGCTTTACGCATCCATTGGGCTATGGGGTCTTTATTATAAAGATAGAAATCTAAACCAGAAACAAAAGATTCATTTCACAAGGAAAGATAATGCATTCGTTGGACTCTTTAGAAGTAAAGCGATGAATAGAAAAAAATATGAGAATATCAATAAAAGTAAATAAGCATTTAATAATTTCTTCACTGTAATATCAGAAGATAAACATTAAAATCTTTCAAAGTCTGAAACATGGTATACAAAGATAAATCCTGCAACATGCATTACTTTTAAAGATTTAGATTAGAAAAAAATATGACAACTGAGCAAGAAGAACATTCAACATAGAAAAGAAAACATCACCAATGAATAACACGCGAGAATCCTGTGAAAATGTCTCTTTGTATTAATGGAAGATCTCTTGGTAAAAATTACAGTCTTGTAGCTTGAAGGGCATAAAGTTCAACCCTCAATACTTCAAAGTTTGAAGTATTTATAATCAAAATTACATATGACCCTGTCATTAAAGATCAAGACGTGGCTAATCTAAATTTAGCTAACTAACTTTACAAGATACAAAAATTTAGGAAACTGCTTGGTGATGTGTTGAAACTTCATGCTGATTTCTTGGGGTGAACCGTTGGTGAGGCCTCTACATGACCTCATCTGACTGGACAGCTGACTAGGCTTGGAAACCTCATTGACTACTCGATCATATTTGTAGAGCTCTTCCCATCGAAGGTGACTGGGAACACTGACTTTGAGAAATCTTCGGTATACTTCATCCATTTTCGTGTACTTGAAAAAAGTTGTCTTGATGATGAAGATGTACCAGATCTCATGTTGTATACTAATGTCTAACTGTAAAGCATCAAAGAATGCCTTGCCCATGATACTGCCTTGTATTCCTGAGAATTTTGAGCTATTCTTAACCACAATGGCTAGTTTCTTTTTGTAATCGGCAAGGATCATTAACTTGCCATTTATAACTCTCATACCAGGAAGGCCTTTCTTCTGCAGAGCTTCGATCTTGCTAAAAAATCTTTGCACTCCTGCGTCCATAGTATGGACCTTTTCCTCTAGCTGCAGCATCAGTCCTCTCTTGGTCAGGACCCTCTTGACCTCAAGGATGGTCTCTGTCTTATCTTCAATATTCAACTCCTCTAGCTCCTCTCTGCTTTTGGAATTCAGAAATTTGATGATCTCAACAACTTCTATGGGCATCTCTCCCAGTTCTGCTCTTATCTTCTCGATAGCTTGCTGACTTCTTTGCACCAGCTCGTTTTTCTTGAACATCATTTGTATCATCGAACATATTTCATTCATGGACTTGGTGATGTCCATCCAGACACTTTCTTTGACCTCAACCAGTGTTTTCCCTGCCACTATTTGCTTTTGAAGATGTTGCAATTCCTGTTTGAGCTGGTCTAATGTTTGTTTTTCCTTGGAGTAGCTGGTTTGGTAAGAAGACTTGAGTTCCTGAAGGTTCTCAATCTCCTTTTTGAGTCTTCTAATCTCTGTCTCTTGCAAATTCATTTATTCCATGGATTTAGCCAGTTCAACAGTCTTCTCCAGGGCTGTTAGTGGAGTTGTTGAGGGAATTTCTGCTACAGACGCTGTGCTCACTCCTATAAGTGGAACTGTGCTCAGTGGAATGAATTCCATGGGCTTTGACTGGTCCTTCTCTTTCACTAGTTTTTCCAATTCCGATTCCATTTCCTTCAACTGTGCATTCTGCTCCATGATGAGCTTGAGCATCTCATCTTTTTCCCATTCTGTCTCCGCTATTTCCTTTGCCTGTGAATCTTCTGTTGGTGGCAATTTCATCTATTTCCTCAGAGATGCAATATCAACATTTTTTTTCTTGAGCATCTCCTCGACTGCTTTCACATTCGAGGGATCGTATTCGATCTTGAGGACCAGTTCCTCCAATGTCTTGATCCTGTTATCCTTAGCAAATGATGATATTTTTTCTAACTTCAGTTGCATCTGGACATTGCTCAGAGATACCTATAACTTTGAGGCAGTAGTAGAAGCATGTGCCAATGTAGAGAAAACCATTTCTCCAGTTTGCCTATGCAGATCCATTTGATCAGCTGGATGCACATCTTTAGTCTGAAATTCAAATGTTTCCCTTTTGTAACCGATGATTACTTTCGGTTCTGGCACCTATGCTTGCAGAAACGCCATGTGCATTCTACCCTTCTCAGTGTCGAATGCAAACAGTAGTCTATGTTGTGTAGTTGATGTTTGCTTCCAGAACTGAGCGTACATGCTACTGGTCAACGTCTAATTTTTCTTTTTGATTAGATCATACTTCTAAAAAATACTCAATTTTGGTCCTGTTTTACTTGGCTAGTTGACTGGTGGAGTATTTGTAGGCTTCTTGGGCAAAACTGTAGTCATGATTTGTTTGTTTCTTGTACTAAAGAGTGACCGATCAACCTCCACAGTTGTAGTGGATTTAATTCCCTTTTCACCAGCCGGGTCAGGTGCCTGACTGATTTTTGGCCTCTTGGTGTGTAATTGGAACTCTTCAGACGATACTTCAGTGACAGAAGGTGAAGTGTCCTTACTAGGCATTTTCTCCTTGGGAACCTGTGGTTTAGTCATCTGGGAGATAGTGACCGAAAGGTCTTGCTGTTCTGTCTCAGCCAGAGTGCTTGGCTCCCATTCTGTCTGGTTGGAGAACTTCTCTATCTCAGGCCTGGATGTGTGGACATATGGAATATTCTTATTCTTAACTCTCATCTGTGAAATTATCCCACATGGGTCATAATGCCATATGAAGCTAGCAAAAAACTTCATTTCCTTTAACAATCTATCTGCTTCCTCCCCAACGCCTTATCTATTGCAGATGAATGACCCAATCTGCCCTTTGATTTTGAGCTGCTGCTTCTTCTTCAGAAACACAAAATGTATGTCATCTGAATTAATCATTTGTCTTATCTATTCCAGGGCAAATATTCTCACAGGAAGATACTTGGGTAACTTGTATGGGGCCAATTCGCGCCCATACACTTTGATTTCTGTGTGGTCCTGGTACAGGTACCAGTCTCCTATTTTTGCAAGATTTTAGAGGTGTAGGATCCTTTGAATTTCATCGTTTATTCTCGGCTCGGGTCTGCGACTAAGCATACTCACCACGGGATGGTAGAACTGCTCGATAAATTGTTTGAAGCTGAATTCTGTAGAGTTGTGTCTGAGCAGTGAAGTCCACGCTGTCACCGCCTATGGCCTCCCATCCTTGTCCATCTTCTGCATCGAAAAAGAGAATTTGTCTGCTTGAAAGAATAGGAACATGTAAGCCAGTATTGAGGAATACTGGAACATGCCTTCTGTGGAAAAACTTGAGAATTTCTCATGAATGATGTCCTCCAGGAAAGTGCTATAGTCGAACTACGTGGTAGGTTTCTCATCTGTGGAGAATATGGAGAGAAAATCCAATATGGGTTCTTCCACCCATTGATCTGAAAAATACCCAAGCAGGGCGCAGAGCGATGGGATGACCTGGTTTCCCTTCACTGAGAACATGGATGAAGGATACATGGGATTTGTAGTGGGGAGTTGAGTGACCTGTGGGAGAAAAAGCTCAAAAATCTGAGCTCTTTGGGGAAATGATAATTTCTGGTAGAGTTCTGTGACGATTTCGAGGTTGAAAGGTGAGGCGGATTCAACTCTGGGTATCTACATCATCTGATCAATGGTTTCTGGTGTAATGAAGAACAGAGTTTCTCCAGATGAGGAAACTACGGCTCTCTAGTCAGGAAGGTAATGAGCTTGGCATTTCAGGGTGAATTTGGGGAGTTGGTGAACCTGGGGGAAAAGATACAGGGGAAGTTTTGACTCCCAGAGCCCAATTTCATCGCTCTGGTCAAGGAAAACCTCTTTGAGCCATGACTGCAAGTCTGCAAAGTTGAAATCACATCTGGTGTCTGCAATTAATGGTCTTTGTCGGCCAGATGGATCCTGTCGAGGTTGACAGGGGGTGGGATGAAAGGATTTTCCTAAGCTTTTGTTCTTTTTGATTTTGGCGCCATCGTTGTAAAAATACCTGCAAATCAAACAATTGTTAGTGGGGATGATGGTGGCTTTGGACAGTTGACTGTAACGGAGAGGAAAATGGGGAAAAAATTCTCTGGTGCGGTGACAGGGTGAATGATGAGGGAAAGAAGGGTGAAAGTAGTTTTTTAGCAAATGGATATCCATTGGGCACAGGAGATAGGTCAGTAGGTTAACGTATAGGTAAGCCAATAATAAATGGCCAACAGGTCATTTAGAGCATGAGATGGCAGGTGATAATGACTTAAGAATATGACTGGGTGACGTGGCGGGAGTTGATTGGGGAATAACCATGGTGAGAGGACTTGTAAAGGGCGAACAAGGGGAATGGACTGACAGAGTAATGAGACGTGACCTCTAGGGGAAAAATGTGGATAATGACATCATGGGGTGACAAGGTATGTTAGACCTTGGGAGGCGGTGGGAGTCTGACCTAATAAATTCCTGTCACGTAGAGATAAGGGGCCCGCCAGAAAACAATCCATTTCGGACCCCCCCCCCCCTTCGTTAAAAACATAATGGTTGGGGGC
>ML786488.1:141784-153928 GCA_009831015.1 Picea engelmannii | reverse complement strand
CATCTGAGCCAATCATTTATGTGCTTCTGTTATCTGTGAGCGTGAAGGCATATGTGCTCCGAAAACTTAGGATAAGTGCATATCGTGGGTTTTTCCCAAGCTTTTCTATGTTTTTATCACCAAGGGGTTAGAAATCAAACCTTTTAAACCTCAAAGATATAACTCAACATGATCATCATGCTTGTTTTATTGAGATAAAACAAACTACCCTATGTTCGAACCTAATCACCTATGACAATTAGCCCAGATTAAACTGTTGGACTAAGAAATTACTTTATCCTGGGGTTATCTGACCAAGATTAGGCAGTTTGGTCAAATTTATTCACTAACTAACCTAGATCACTTGGCTAAGATTAAACAGTTTAGCCAAGCTTATTCACTACTCCTATCAACATAAATTTAAAAGAACTTGGCCATGCTTGAATGGTATGGAACAAATCATTGTTATTGCATGGGGCTCTATTGAATTTCTTTTATGCCCTCTTTTATTCTTTTTCTTCTTTTCTTTTCTTTTTCTTTTTCCTTTTCTCAAATTATTTGCAGAATGGAAAATCATTTGATAAACAAAAACACTAAAGAGATAACATTTCAGTCACCAATTGATCCTATAAGTTATAGGGTTATAATAGCGGCTCCACCTGGGAATGGTACTCTCCTTGTGAAGTGCCAAGAATCCTGATTCCTGATGTTCTGAAAAAACTTTCTCCATAGTTGACTTTGTTGCTTGATTGGTTTTATTTTTGAAAACTGGAAGACAATATTCAGTGGCTTAGGGCCTTCTCTGCAGGCTTCAACCATCTGATCAAATTTATTTCACTCAAAAACTTGTAAACAAAATGAAGATGGTTTGTACAATGGAAAAGCGTGACTGCAGGTCCCTATTGAGGAGGTGAATAGTTCTTCAACATTCTGCCATTTACAGGTCCTCCTGGCAGATTTGTCCCATCACTATTGTTAAGCGAGAAGGCATTATTTCCTCTGAATGATTGAATCATGTAAGGTCCCTTCCATAGACTGTCGAATTTACCATGCTTCCCCTTATATTCATTTCCGGCATCCCATCTCAGAACCAAGTCACCTAGCTCAAGTCATCCTCTTTAGTTCTTTTGTTAAAGATCTTTTTAATGCTTTCTTGGGAAACCTGAGTCTTGTTGTATACTTCTTCTCTGGACTGCTGCAAGTGGATCATTTGGTTTATCCTTCTTTGGGAGTCGTTCGGCTCGGCTTGCATCTCTTGCAGCAATTTTATGACATGAACTCCTAAGGAAGTGGGAAAAACTGCTTTAGTGCCATAGACCAGCTGATATGGTGACATACCAATTGACCTCTTGGTGGTCAGTCTGTCAGCCCATAGTGTGAAAACCAACTTGTTATGCCATGATTTTTTGTTTTCTTGTAAAGTATTCTTAATAATGTTCACCAGAGTCTTATTGGATGACTCCGCCAACCCATTTCCTTGAGGGTAATAAGTTGTGGAATGAACCAAAAAAATATGATACTGGTTGCAAAAGTCTATGAGCTTCTTAGATCGGAAAGCAACTGCATTGTCAATTATAATCTTTCTAGGACATCCAAAACGAGACAATATATTATTTTCAAGAAATTTAATAATGACAGAATCATTAGCTTGCATGCTTGGTACATCTTCGATCCATTGTGTGAAATAGTCTGTGGCAGTAAGAATCCACCTATGCTGGCCGAAAGAGGGAGGATGTATTTCTCCGATAAAGTCTAATCCCCATTGCTGGAAAGGAGCTTCAACAGAGATTGGTTTCAGGGGAAAAGGAAGAAGCTTCTTTTTCCCCTCGAAAACCTGACACTTATGACACAAAGTCACTTTCTGATGCACATCAACGAACAACGTAGGCCAATAGAACTCAACTATGAGAATTTTATTAGTTGTGGTCTTCCAACTTAGATGACCACCCCAGTCTCCTGCATGAAAATCCTGCAATACTCTGTCAACTTCATCTTTTAACAGACAATTCAACAAAATACCTCCAGGATCCTTCCAATATAGATTGCCTTCTAAAATGCAAAATTTTAATGCCTTTAATTTCAAAAGCCTAGCTTTAGTTTTGGTCAGTCTAGGGGGAGCTTGTAAGTTATGCAAAACAAATATCAGGTTTGCGTACCATGGAGAGTTCAGAAATACCTCTTTCACGCTTGGAGTCACCTACTCCTCTTGTTCATCTACTGCAGCTAAGAAATTAATATCAAGAGCATGGAAATTGGATTCAGCCATTAACTTTGCTAGACCTTAACCTTTAATCAGTTTAGTAGGCTTAATCTCTATGTCATATTCCAGAATGACAGCAATCCATTTTCCTCTTCGGCCGTTTGGGTTGTCCTGAGTTAAAATGTCTTTTACTACCGTGTTCGGAACCTAAGCGATGGTGTGGGAATGGAGAATATATACTCTAAAATCCTTTATGGATTTCACCAGGGTGAAAGCTTGTTTCTCCATTATTTTATAATTCAAAGCAACATCTCTTAATGCTTTACTGAAAAAGGCTCTGGGTTGTTCACACCCTTCGTTGTTTTTATGTAGTAATACTACTGCAATGGTATGTTCAGAAGCAAAAGAAAAAAGATAAAAATCCTTGGTGAAGTTAGGATTGATCAAGACTGAAGCCTGTGTGAGTGCATGCTTAACTTGTTCAAAAGTCTGCTTGGAATCAATGTCCCATTTTATTTTTGTGTCCTTTTTCAATATGTTTGTGATGTTCCTGAGAAGCTCAGCCAGGTTAGGTATGAATCTTCTCAGAAAGTTTATTTTCCCAATGAAGGATTGTAATTCTTTGATATTCCTTGGGTGTTCCAGTTTTTGAATGACTTCTATTCTGCCGGGATCTATCTTAATTCCGTCCTTAGAGATTATGTGTCCCAACAATTTACCCTCCTCTAATACGAAAATGATTTTCTTAGGGTTGAGAGAAATCCCAAATTTCCTACATTTCTCGAATACTCGTCTGATATGTCTTAAGTGCTTGTCATCAGATTGAGAATACATAGTTACTTCGTCTAGATAAATGACAATAAATTTGCCAAGTTCTTCCACAAAAGAGATGTCCATTTCTCTCTGGAAAGTGGCCCCAACGTCCATCAACCCGAAAGGAATTTTCACGTACATGAAGGTGCCCCAAGGTGTTGTGAAGGTTGTTTTCTCTTGGTCATCTGGGTGAACGAGAACCTGGTTATAGCCTGAGAAACCATCCAATAAGGAGATTCAGATGGATCCAACTACCTTTTGTAATATGTGGTCCATTTTTGGTAATGTATAGTTGTCCTTTAGAGAAACTTTGTTCAGGTTACAGAAATCAATGTAGAGCCTGATTTCCCCAGACTTCTTTCGGGTTGGGACCAGATTTGAAACCCATTTGGAAAATCATAAGGGAACTATGATTTTAGCATCATACATATTTTTGATTTATTTTTCTATCAGGGGAAGTAACTTGGGATTGATTCTCCTAAGTTTTTGTTTGAAAGGTTTTTGATCTTCTTTTATCGGGATCCTATGTTGTATGATGCTTGTGTCATAAGACTTTAAATTTTTGTTACCCCAAGAAAACACGTCCACATATTCCTTGAAAAGTTCAATGTATTTGAGTTTCTGCTTAGGAGGTAAGGATTTAGAAAGTTTTACTATCCTGGGTTTCTCTTCTGTCCCTATGTTAACGTCTTCAACCTCTTTCCCACTGGCTTCAATTTTTTGTTTTTTAGCTACATCATTAAAATAAAAAAGGTCTCCTAAAGGAGCTAAACCCCTAGGTAAAACATTACTCTTTAAATGCAAAACATCAGATTCTATCTCATCTTCACCCGACTCTCCCGAATCTATCTTATTTACACTATCATTTCCAAAATCAGATTTATTTACATTTTCATCCTCATTTTCTAAGTCTATGTTTGTACACTCGGAATCATTTTTACATTGTAGAAAATCTTCAATTTGATCATCATTCCCAAATACCTACTAGTATTTGATGTTGTCTGGGACAGTCGGTCTTCACTTCACCTCCACCGTGTATGGGCGAGTGGAACGAAAAGGTATCTTGCATGTAGCTGCTGACGTAGCTAAACCATCTGCAAAAATATTATGTCCCCTGGGCATCACCTGCAAATCAACTCCAGTGAAACATTTAAGGGCATCCAAAAAA
Source organism: Picea engelmannii (assembly GCA_009831015.1). Taxonomy (NCBI): domain Eukaryota; kingdom Viridiplantae; phylum Streptophyta; class Pinopsida; order Pinales; family Pinaceae; genus Picea; species Picea engelmannii. The sequence goes on along the minus strand of ML786488.1, from coordinate 149,768 downwards.
ACGTTCCTATAAGCTCTAAGACAGGGATGTTTTGCTGCATACTCACCTTTAATTTGTTTGATAATTAATTCAGAATCGCCTCTTACCATGATTTATTTGGCACCAACTTTCTTTAGAAGTTTCAGACTGAGCATCAAAGCTTCATAGTCGACAATGTTGTTAGTGCATTGAAAATTTAATTTGTAAGAATGGTTTTCTGAATACCTAGATTTGTGATTGTGCAACCAAACTCCTGCTCCAGCTCCTTCTTTGCTTACAGCTCCATCGAAGTCCATGCTCTAGAAATCTGCTGGCAATTCTTCACTTATCACATTTTTCTTTCTTTCCGCCTCAGTGATTTCTTGGGATTTGTTCGGATCAAATGCTTCCTCTTCCAGCTGAGCAACTTGTTCTCCCGTATCGCCATCATTATATAGGATAAAGGAATCCAGGTCAGAATGTACATAGTACAGACGATAGTTATGTGGCTTTTCTTGGCTGCTGACCATATATTTCATCAGCGTCTCTCTGTATAATCTTCTCTGTTGCCCGAATACTAGGATGGTGGCATAGGACATATCCAAATGCAAAGTACCTTTTAACTTGCCCCCCCAAGACCTGGACAACAACATACCATATTTCGGGGGAATGTCTGCGACCACAACGTCCATAACCATGCTTTTTGCCAAAATCTGAACTAGAGTGATACATAGGTCCTTGATCAATCCGATACATCCGACTTTGCTTGAGTCAAAAGAATGTAAGTCCTTGTAAGGTCTGGTGACCTCGAGTCCCAACTTTTCCATCACTGCTTTAGGCATCAGGTTATGGGAAGCACCTGAATCTAACATAGCATTATGCAGAATCAGGTCGTGTTTGTTAAGGTTGATGTAAAAAGGAGTGACAACACCATTGTCAGTCTAACCATCAACTTCAGGGCCAAACATGAGTTCAGGTTGATCATCAGTGAGATTTATAGTGTCTGAATGATTCACTGATCCAACAGTTAAGGCCTTTGTGCCTATACCAGGTTCAATGCTTAGCGCTTTGATCACCTGCGATCGGTAAGCATCCTTACTCATAAACTCGGAAAGGGGAATGGGAATTTTCACTTTGGCTAGTTCCCCTTCGAGGTTGAAAGGTGTAGGAGCTCTGCTTTGGCTCAATGATTCTGATTTGTCCACCATAGTCTTCTGGACAGAAGTATTTGGTGGGTTGGTTGACGAAACCTCAGCCTGTGTTGATCTTTGTAAAATGGTAAGGTTTCTTTTTGTTGGAGCTTCAACATTACCTTTCTCAGGGATCTTTTTGGTAGAAGGCTCAGGGGCTTTCTTGGTTTCGACCACTTTCTTCATTTCGGTTACCTTTTTTGGGGAACTTTCATCCATCTTATTACTTCGCAAATTGTACTGCTTGTGTACCTCCATAATGGCATTTTGAAATGCCCGCTGTTCAGTATCTTCGACTTCTTCGCTCACCTGCATTTGAGAAAGAAGGAAAAGTTCTTGCTCTTCCTGAGTGAGGAAAATAGCTTCGTTATCGTGAATGCCCATGAGGTTTATGTGAGTGTCCTCCAATTCTTCAATTACCTCTTCTCCTTCATCGAAATAATTTTCTTGTAGGGGTGGTCTGATCTGTTGATCAGGATCCCTATGTTCTCTTTGATCCCTGGGATCTCTCTGCCTGATTTGAGGAGGATTTCTTCTGAAGTTAGGATTCTGAATTTGTGGAGCAGGTTGATTTTCTCTAGGAGGGTTTCTTTCGAAGATAGTGAGTCTCTCCATCATCCTTTCCATTGCTCTAGCTAAGGAATCCAAGTTGGCATCAGAAGAAGATGTGGAAGGTTCTTCTTTAATCGTGACTCTCCTTTCAGTCCTCTATCGCGCCCTTTTGGCCAACAAGTTGGCCTCCACACTTATTGCGCTTTTCTGCATGTCTTCCAGGGTGGTGGAGTTTCTTTCCCTTAATTGATATGACATATCAGCGTCAAAACCGTCAGGGAATTTTATTAGTGCTAAACCTTGTGGGGGTTTAATATCGGCTGGAATTGCATTGTACAGATTATTGAAGCGGGTGCAGTAATATTGAACCATCTCACCTTGATTCCTTCTGATGTTTTCGTATTCTGACAAGTTTTGGAGAGGATTTTTCTTTACCTCCCATCTATCTATAAAACTTCTTTGAAATGCTGTAAGGTCGAGCATTGAGGTGGCACACAAACCTTTGTACCATTTCTTAACGTCACTGGTCAAACTCTGTGCAAACAATCCCATTTGAACGTCAGCTTCATCTACTTCCTGCAGATCAAAATAGTCATTCATTTTATCAATGTGTTGCTACGCACTCAAGGGCCTTGTTCCATCGAACTGTGGAAGTCTCGTTTGATAATCCTGGGGCATAGCATGTAGAGGTGTGACCAACACCAAGGGAGCATATCTGGCTTCCATTATAGGTGGAGGAGGCGGGACAACAACCTCGATGATAGGTGGGGCAGTGACAAAAGACAAGGAGGAGGAGGGGTTTGCTGGCACGGAGTGAGCGGTCTGAGGTTTTGTAGTGGGAGATAGTATTTTAGGGGTCCGGGGTTGCAGGGTTTTTGGATCTAAAATGATTTCAGTCACAAAGCTGTCAGATTTTTTTCTAAACAGGCTTTGTCCAAAGATGGTGTCAAAGTTAAGATCTTGAAGGGTAACAAGTTCATATGGAAGAGAAGGGGACCTCTGAAGGGTACTATGACTTCCTGAAACCTCTACGATGGTCTTCTTTCTGAGTAACTGTTCTGGATTATCAGTTGCTATTGCAGGTTCTAGGTCTGGGTGAGATCGAGTATAAGTTCTTTTAGGAGCCATATTTCTTTTTTAATTTTTATATATTTTTTTGGTTTTATGAGTCTGAAATTAATATGCACAAGCTTTTAACAACCTCTAAACATTATTTCTTTCTTAGATTTACAATTTGTTTAGAAACAAAATCTTCTTCTAAGGAAAAAGAAAATGTGGGGTTGAAAGTTTGTTTAGTTCCCCAGTATGGTCGCCACTATGTTATCGCTCTGTAAATTCCCAGAGGTTGTCAGGAAAGAAGAAATATACGAGAGGTAACTTTATCTAACCACTTTGAAACTGGAATCTATCCCTACCAATTTCAGAGAGGGATCTCTCTATATGATTTAGCTATGTTCTATCTTTAAGATATTAGGCTAGTTATATAAAATGAAAATAAGATTGAAAGGTTTGTTGTTTTTTGTTAGGTTGGTTGAAAAGGGATTTACGCATCCATTGAGCTATGGGGTCTGTATTATAAATATAGAAATCTAAACCAGAAACAAAAGATTCTTTTCACAGGGAAAGATAATGCATTCATTGGATTCTTTAGCAGTAAAGCGATGAATAGCAGAAAAGATGAGAATATCAATTAAAGTAAAGAAGCATTTAAGAATTTCTTCACTGTAATATCAGAAGATAAACATTAAAATCTTTCAAAGTCTGAAACAGGGTATACAAAGATAAATCCTGCAACATGCGTTACTTTTAAAGATTTAGATTAGAAAACAATATGACAACTGAGCAAGAAGAACATTCAACATAGAAAAGAAAACATCATTAATGAATAACACGCGAGAATCCTGTGAAAACATCTCTTTGTATTAATGGAAGATCTCTTGGTAAAAATTACAGTCTTGTAGCTTGAAGGGCATAAAGATCAACCCTCAGTACTTCAAAGTTTGAAGTATTTATAATCAAAATTACATACGACCCCGTCATTAAAGATCAAGACGTGGCTAATCTAAATTTAGCTAACTAACTTAACAAGATACAAAAATTTAGGAAATTGCTTGGTGATGTGTTGAAACTTCATGCTAATTTCTTGGGGTGAACTATTGGTGAGGCCTCTGCACGACCTCGTCTGACTGGATAGCTGACTAGGATTGGACACCTCATCGACTACTTGATTAGATTGCAAAGCTCTTCCCTTCGAAGGTGACTGGGAACACTGACTTTGAGCAATCTTTGGTATACTTCATCCATCTCCATGTACTTGGAAAAAGTTGGCTTGATGATGAAGATGTACCGGATCTCATGTTGTATATTGATGTCTAACTGTAAATCATCTAAGAATGCCTTGCACGTGATACTGCCTTGTATTTTTGAGAATTTTGAGCTATCCTTAGCCACAATGTCTAGTTTCTTTTTGTAATTGGCAAGTGCCATTAACTTGTCATTTATAACTCTCATACCAAGAAGGCCTTTCTTCTGCAAAGCTTCGATATTGCTAAAAAATCTTTGCACTTCTGTGTCCATGGTCTGGACCTTTTCCTCTAGCTGCAGCATCAGTCCTCTCTTGGTCAGGACCCTATTGACATCAAGGATGGTCTCTGTCCTATCTTCAATCTTCAACTCCTCTAGCTCCTTTTTGGTTTTGGAATTCAGAAATTTGATGATCTCAACAGCTTCTGTGCACATCTCTCCCACTTCTGCTCTTATCTTCTCGATAGCTTGTTGACTTCTTTTCACTAGCTCATTTTGCTCGAACATGATTTGTATCATCGGCCATATTTCATTCATGGACTTGGTGATGTCCATCCAAACACTTTCTTTGACCTCAGCTAGTGTTTTGCCTGCCACTGTTTTCTTCTGAAGCTGTTGCAATTCCTGTTTGAGTTGGTCTGATGTTTGTTTTTCCTTGGAGTAGCTGGTTTGGTAAGAAGACTTGAGTTCCTGAAGGTTCTCAATCTCCTTTTTGAGTCTACTAATCTCTGTCTCTTGCAAATTCATTTCTTCCATGGATTTAGCCAATTCAACAGTCTTCTCCAGGGCTGTCAGTGGAGTTGCTGAGGGAATTTCTGCTACAGACGTTGTGCTCACTCCTATGAATGGAATTGTGCTCAGTGGAATGACTTCCATGGGCTTTGACTGCTCCTTCTCTTTCACTAGTTTTTCCAATTCCACTTCCATTTCCTTCAACTGTGCATTCTGCTCCATGATGAGCTTGATCATCTCATCTTTTTCCCCTTCTGTCTCCACTATTTCCTTTGCCTGTGAATCTTCTGTTGGTGGCAATTTCAACTGTTTCCTTAGAGATGCAATATCGACATTTTTCTTCTTGAGCATCTCCTCGACTGCTTTCACATTCGAGGGATCATATCCGATCTTGAGGACCAGTTCCTCCAACGTCTTGATCCTGTTATCCTTGGAAAAGGATGATATTTTTTCTAACTTCAGTTGCGTCTGGACATTGCTCAGAGATACCTGTAACTTGGAGGCAGCAGTATAAGCATGTGACAATGTGGAGAAAACCATTTCTCTAGTTTGCCTGTGCAGATCCATTTGATAAACTGGATGCACATCTTTAGTCTAAAATTCAAATGTTGCCCTTTTGTAATCGGTGATTACTTTCGGGTCTGACACCTGTGCTTGCAGAAATGCCATGTGCATTCTACCCTTCTTAGTGCCGAATGCAGACAACAGTCTATGTTGTGCAGTTGATGTTTTCTTCCAGAACTAAGCATATGTGTTGCCGGTCAGTGCCTGATTTTTCTTTTTGATTAGATCATACTTCTAAAAAATACTCAATTTTGGTCCTGTTTTGCTCGGTTGGTTGACTGGTGGAGTATCTGTAGGCTTCTTAGGAAACACTGTAGTCATGATTTGTTTGTTGCTTGTACTAAAGAGTGACCAATCAACCTCCATAGTTGTAGTGGATTTAATTCCCTTTTCACCAGCCAGGTCAGGTGCTTGACTGATTTTTGGCCTCTTGGTGTGTAATTGGAACTCTTCAGATGATACTTCAGTGATGGAATGTGAAGTGTCCTTCCTGGGGATTTTCTCCTTGGGAACCTGCGGTGTAGTCGTCTAGGAGATAGTGACCGAAAGGTCCTGCTATTCTGTCTCAACTAGAGTGTTTGGCTCCCATTCTGTCTGGTTGGCGAACTTATCTATCTCGGGCCTGGATGTGTGGACATATGGAATATTCTTATTCTTAACTCTCATCTCTGAAATTATCCCACAGTGGTCATAATTCCATATGAAGCTAGCAAAATACTTCATTTCCTTTAACAATCTATCTGCTTCCTCCCCAGCGCCCCGGCTATTGCAGATGAATGACCCAATTTGCCCTTTGATTCTGAGCTATTGCTTCTTCTTCAGAGACACAAAATGTATGCCGTCTGAATTAATCATTTGTCTTATGTATTCCAGGGAAAATATTCTCATGGGCAGATACTTGGGTAACTTGTATGGGGCCAATTCGCACCCATACACTCTGATCTCTGTGTGGTCCTGGTACATGTACTAGTCTCCTGTTTTTGCAAGATCCGAGAGGTGTAGGATCCTCTGAATTTCCTCGTTTATTCTCGGCTCGGGTCTGCCACTGAGCATTCTCACCACGGGATGGTAGAACTGCTCGATAAATTATTTGAAGCTGAATTCTGTAGAGTTGTGTCTGAGCAGCGAAGTCCTCGCTGTCACCTCCTGTGGCCTCCCATCCTTTTCCATCTTCTGCATTGAAAAAGAGAATTTGTCTGCTTGAAAGAATAGGAACATGTAAGCTAGTACTGAGGAATACCGGAACATGCCTTCCATGGCAAAACTTGAGAATTGCTCATGAATGATGTCCGCCAGGAAAGTGCTGTAGTCGAACTGCATGGTGGGTTTCTCATCTGTGGAGAATATGGAGAGAAAACCCAATATGGGTTCATCCACCCATTGATCCGAAAAATACCCAAGTAGGGTGCAGAGTGACATGATGACCTGGTTTCCCTTCACTGAGAATAGGGATGAAGGATATGGGGGATTTGTAGTGGGGAGATGAGCGGCCTGTGGGAGAAAAGGCTCGAAAATCTGAGCTCTTTGGGGAAATGATAATTTCTGGTAGAGTTCTGTGATGATTTCGAGGTTGAAAGGTGAGGCAGATTTGGCTCTGAGTATCTGCATCATCTGATCAATGGTTTCTGGTGTAATGAAGAACATAGTTTCTCCAGATGAAGAAACTACGAATCTCTGGTTGGGAAGGTAATGAGATTGGCATTTCAGGGCGAATTCGAAGAAATGGTGAACCTGGGGGAAAAGATACAGGGGAAGGTTTGACTCCCAGAGCCCAATTTCGTCGCTCTGGTCAAGGAAAACCTCTTCGAGCCATGACTGCAAGTTCACGAAGTCGAAATTGCATCTGGTGTCTGCAATTAAATGGTCTTTGTCGGCCAGATGGATTCTGTCGAGGTTGACAGGGGGCGGGAGGAAAGGAATTTTCTAAGCTTTTGTTCTTTTTGATTTTTGCGATCGGTGTAAAAATACCTGCAAATCAAACAATCGTTAGTGGGGATGATGGTGGCTTTGGACAGTTGACTGTAACGGAGAGGAAAACAAGGAAAAAATTCTTTGGTGCGGTGACAGGGTGAATGATGAGGGAAAAAAGGGTGAAAGTATTTTTTTAGCAAACGGATACCTGTTGGGCGTGGGAGACAGGTCAACAGGTTAACGGATAGGTAAGCCAATAATAAATGGCCAATGGGTCGTTTAGAGTGTGATATGGTAGGTGACAATGACCGAAGAATATGGCTGGGCGACATGGCGACAGTTGATTGGGGAATAACCATGGTGAGAGGACTTGTAAAGGGCGAACAAGGGCAATGGACTCACAGAGTAATGAGATGTGACCTCTAGGGGAAAAATGTGGATAATGACATCATGGGGTGACAAGGTATGTCAGACCTTGGGAGGCGGTGGGAGTCTGACCCAATAGATTCCTTCCACGTAGAGATAAGGGGCCCGCCAAAAAAAAATCCATTCCAGACCCCCCCCTCCGTTAAAAACAGAATGGTCAGGGGGGGGGGTCCGAAAAACAATATGAGTCGTCCATCAGCACGCCTGCTCTTGAACCGTTGATCTGTGCACGCTATTTAACCAATATTCCAGACCCCCACCCCCCCACTATTAAAAGCAGAATGGTCGGGGGGGACTGGAATCCAATTTGAGCGGTGGATCTGAGTGCTGATTCTTGAGCCGTTCAA
>ML786488.1:115830-141669 GCA_009831015.1 Picea engelmannii | reverse complement strand
CCCGTAGATCCGAGCGCGATCATCTGAGCTGTTCATTTATGCGCTTCTATTATCTGCGAGCGCGAAGGCATATGTGCGCCAAAAACTTAGGATAAGCATATCGTGAGTTTTTCCCAAGCTTTTCCGTGTTTTTATCACCAAGGGGTTAGACATCAAACCTTTTAAACCTCAAAGATATAGTTCAACATGATCATCATGCTTGTTTTATTGAGATAAAACAAACTACCCTATGTTCTAATCTAATCACCTATGACAATTATCCCAGATTAAACTGTTGGACTAAGAAATTACTCTATCCTGGGGTTATCTAACCAAGATTAGGCAGTTTGGTCAAATTTATTCACTAACTAACCTAGATCACTTGGCTAAGATTAAACAATTTAGCCAAGCTTATTTACTACTCCTATCAACATAAATTTAAAAGAACTTGGCCATGCTTGAACGGTATGGACCAAATCATTGTTATTGCATGGGGCTCTATTGAATTTCTTTTATGCCCTCTTTTATTCTTTTTCTTCTTTTCTTTTCTTTTTCTTTTTCCTTTTCTCAAATTATTTGCAGAATGGAAAATCATTTTATAAACAAAAACACTAAAGGGATAACATTTCAGTCACCAATTGATCCTATAAATTATAGGGTTATAACAGAGTCCATATAAGAGAACAAGGGCACACAACCAAGGAAGGAGTATTTTCACAACAAGGAGAGCAAGATCAACTTTGCGATATTGAGGAAGACGTGGATGAAGATGGCGAGATCCATCAAGGAGACAAGTTGCTCCACATGGGAGAGATTTTTCTACCTTGAGGTGATTCTATGGACAGAGTTTGGGTGACCTTCTTTTGGGATGATTTTGGGGAAGTCATGCTGCATCTTTGAGGGAGGCATGCTATGAGATAGCACCGCAGGTCTATGCAAAGTCTTGTGGTGGAGAAGAGACGGTGAGTCTGTGGTGGATGCACGTTTGGGATTCACAGGAGTTGTGAAAGTTGTTATCACAGACGTTTCTTGGTGTGACGAATCTATGTATGAGTGTCTTGGTGAGGTGAGGCGAGTCGTGTCACTCTGCCCAAGTTTTAAATCGAGCCAATAGTGTTCATATTGTAATTGTTTTGCAATAATAATACTTAGTTGGGTGTTAAACATGTTTTGTGTCACCCACACTATATCTATGTGTCTCTTATTGGTTTTACAAGTGTTCTCTTCGTTTCATGGATGTATGCTTAAGTGACTAAGTGTTAGGATGTTAACAATTTGTTTACGTAGACAAGAGAGTTTCACTAGAGTAGGAGTGTGACTCGCTCGTAGCCTAGAATGGAGTATGGGTATGCTCTAGGTGAAGAGGCATAGTCCAGACAAAGTATCCTTGGTGTTTCCAAGCATCCAAGTGAGAAACATCGTAGTGTCGCACACCCTCAAGAGGTGCACGATTGCAAGATTCAGGAAGACACATAGCGGGGATGTGACAAATCCCAATTTAAAAATATTTTCCACAATACAAACCTTCCTAACTTCTTAAGTCATCAAAACTATGGTGATCTTGGAACACTTCCCTCAATACTTTTTGAGCATATAAATACAATTTTATAGAAATTGAAGTAATCTCTTACCTTCTTAAGATCCGATAGACCAATTGGTCTCATCATCACCATTTTTCCTACTATACTATCTACTTCCATTATCAAAATCTCCTCTACTTTTCATTATTTTTCTAACTCCTATCTTGTCCATACTTTTAAGCTTTGAACTTAATTTAAGCACCCATTTTTTCCATGTGCTGCTAAAATGCCTCATATTTTATTTTATTGAACTTATTCACAACAAAATAATGCATGAAATTATTTAGGAAATATGGTAGATTTATGGGAAAAAAAAAATAGCAAGATCAATGTAACAAATTCACGAAGCTTATTTAGAATGAGAATGGATGGTGTTTGTGTTAGTCAACATAGGTTTTCCTTTTAGTGAAATATAATTCTAATTATATGAAATGTAATATAGAATGAGAATGAATGGTGTGTGTTAGTAAACATAGGTTTTCCTTTTAATAAAACATAATTCTAATTATACGAAGTGTAATAATTTTTAAGTATGTTTCAATTTATTTTTAATTTAATATTATTAAAGTGAAATTAATTTAACTAATAATTTATGTTAATATTTTATTTAATTTCTTAAACTTAATATTATTAAATTAAAATTAATTTAACTAATAATCTATGTTAATATATTATTAACATATTGATAATTAATAGTAAATTATGCTATTTACATATTACAATTTATATAATTAATTTTCACTCTTCATTAGTTTAAAAAAATATTAACGCATAAATTAATACCAATTTTAATCACTTTATTTCTACTAACCTATATCTCTTTAACACATCACTATCAAATTACAATTAATACTAACCTATATCTCTTTAACACATCACTATCAAATTACAATTAATACTAACCTATATCTCTTTAACACATCACTATCAAATTACAATTAATGCTAATGCTAGAGTGACATTGTCAATGGTCCCAAATTATGAGATAACCTTACAAATTACTATTTCGTATTGTAGTACTCATTTTCATTGCATTTACGTTCAATTCTAATGATCGTAAATATATATTTGCATTTTTATTATTTAAAAAAATATATAATTTTTATTATTTAAAGTAAAACTTTGAAAGAAAGGTAAAAATTATAGTAAACACCATACTAATAGACACTCAACATGGTAACTCATCTCTACATTTTTTCTCATTATATTAGATATACTCATCGCTATATACATTGCCTAGTGACAAATATAATAATTTTTCATTATATTAGATATATTCATCGCTATATAATTTCTCATTATATTAAACATATTCATCACTATATACATTGCCTAGTGACAGTATAATAATATAATAATTTTTATAATAGAGATACTCATCGCTATATAATTTCTCATTATATTAGATATACTCATCGCTATATACATTGCCTAGTGACAAGTATAATATTTTTTCCCAATCATTTTTTAATTGTGTATTCAATCTTTTTATTGCAATTCAATGAGAGTTAATATTGGAGTGTATGATATTATTATATGGGAAAATTAATCTTGTATTTTTAAATCTCTTTTCTGGTCTTTCTCCATATCTATATCTTTATTCAGTGAAGTCTGAATGTATTTCCTTATTATTGAGGTTATTTTAGTGTGTTTTTTTTTTTTTTTAATGTTTTTTATTTTGAGTGCCATTAAGTTTGGTTATTTATGAACATTTAAATCAAATTAGTAAAAAATGGTCAATTAGGTAGTTTCACATATTTTATGGTGAATATGAAATATATTTGTTGGTATTTGTGTTTTATTTTTATATCCTAAATATAATTATGTGATAAAAAATCTTCTTCGAGGAAATAATTGTTGGAAACCTTCAGGAACTTCTCTGTATTTCACGATTGGTACTCAATGTAAACCCATCAATATTGATGTGAAATGCATCTCACTAATCTTGTTGAGGAATGATAACGAGATTTTTGTTTATGTTTGGTAAGTTAATATAAAGATAGAGATCATGAAACCATAGCGTTTTTTAAAAACCCTAGCGTGATTCAACCCAATGGGATGGATGCGTCTGCAGGGGGGAACCCCCCTAATGCTAAAGCACCAGTGTTTTAGGAAATGGTCTCAACCTACACCATAAATTCAAAAACCCAACCAACACGTTTTGTGAAGAGACTTGAGGAAATTCTAGAAGCTAAACTCCCCCCAACCTCGTCTAGAAGCAAAGCCTTAACATTGACATATCGTGGCTTGGTAGGTAAATTCACTAGGATTTTTCCTTCTCCAAAGATGATGGCGACCTGGATTCATAAAATTTAGAAGCCTCACATCAAGGGACAACTGCATCATTCTTTTGTGGGAGAGGATTCTATGCCTTTCTCTTTGAAACGAAAGAAGATTGCTATTTATTTTTTCACAACGGGTCATATTTTTTGGGTACAAGGGGTATGTACTTGAACAAGTTTAATATAGAGAATGATGTTCCCTCTTATGTTCCATTTGGGTACACCTTTCTCATATTTCACTTCATTGATAGAGTGATGATGCCCTTCATTGTATTGGTAACACTCTAGGGAAATACATAGATAGTGCAAAACCAAAGGTAAACTTGTTCTCTTGTGCCAAGATTTGTGTTGAGGTAGATTTGGAAAACAACCTTCCAAAATCAGTGTTGATATCTATGGATAACTAGAAGCACATTCAATGAATAGACTATGACAAAATCCCTTTCAAGTGCAAATCCTACCATGAATATGGGCATTTCACTAAAGATTGAAAAAAATTGGAAAATTAACAACCTCCAACCTCAGGGAAGGAGGAATAATGGAAATATATAAATAGGAAATCGAGATCCAATGTTAACATGGGGGCTAGATACCGAGATTTGTTAAGGAATGTCCCATCTTCCTTCGCTAGAAAAATTCCAGGGAATTTCAACTTCTCAAAGGGTTCCTCATCAAACCCTTTTAGGAATCCTCTCACCTCTAGGAATGTTGGTACCCCTTTTGTGAACAATAGATTTGATTCCCTCGCTAAAGAAGACCTTGACCCATCTAACGAGCTGCAACCCATATTTTTGCAAGATTATGAGAAAATCTCAACTTTGGGGGAGCCTTCTTTAGTCCAAACCTCATCCTTTCCATCCGAAGAACCAAGACCCCCGGTCCAAGATAAATCAATAGAAATACACCAGGAAGAAATTGGGATTGGAGGAGGATTTCATCATATTGTTGAGAAGGATAAACCCTCTATGGGTGTATAAGAAGTGGAAAATTTCAAATATACAGAAATTGCTTTCCCAAAACAAAAAGCTCAAGAATCAGAGATTGTTTCCTCCATTGAAGAGGAATTAGAAGATGGGGAATCAAAAGAGAAAACCCTGCACAAATCTAGAAGAAAGGAAAGCCAAAATTTGAATAAGGAAATCCTTCTTGAGGTTACTTTAGTGTTTTCTTTCTCTCCTTTCGTTTCCTCATCTTTTGGGTTTTTCAGCCCACATTGACCCACAAAGGACTTGTACCTCATTTCACGGGAAGAAGGGGATGAAGGCCCATAAGCTTGTAGCTGGAAAAAGATAAAATACAATCATAAACCTTCCAGATGATCTCCTAGGGATATCGAGAACAAGGAAATGTTTCAAACCAAAAACTAAGGGACCCATAAAATAATAACTAATTGAACATGCCAACCAAAGTAGAGCATGTGTGAGCAATGTTTTTCGTGCTTAGGTAGAAGTCCCACACATGGTATTCAACTTGGGGAAGCATAGTGTGACCAAGGTAGAGTTAAGGTGGGTAATGTTTTTCATGCTTAGGTAGAAGTCCCACTTTATCTTCAACTTGGGAATGCTCTAATAAATTAATGGCAAAAGGGCTTGGAAAAATCGTGCAGCCCAAAAGTATTACCCACATCCACCTCATACTCTTCATATGACCTAGAGAGGGTCCACCTAGGAAACAATCCTTGACTTGGGGAATGATTCACCCAATAAGTCACCATGACAACCGTCCCATACCTAAATTTGTCAAGTTGCATAAGGTATTTGAGAATTTGTTTATTTTGAGAGGGGGGATTTGATGCACCTATTCAGGTGGTTCCTTTATTATATATGGCTTACTTGACATGATTCTTGTTACTTGTAAGCCCCAGGAGGGATAATTTGCTTGTCTTTGCAGAGCCTTGATAGGTGGAAATATTTTCGTGGAGGCACAAGATCACTTGTACCTTCACTTGGGGCATAAAGACCACGTGATGGATGATGCACCCTTGCTTCCTTGTCACTTGGGACAAAGATGTTTCCTTTGGAGGCACTTGAGGAACCTCTGCAAGTGATTCAATAGCCTTCCTAACCCCAACGACTTGCCTTTGGAGGCCATGTCCTACACTTATGAGGTATGGCATCATATGTGGAAGGCTAAGGTTTGGCGGTGATTGGATGATTTGACGGTGGCATGACATTGCTTCTGGGAGGAAGACCATAGCACATGAAGACTAGGCCTTGGAAGGCCCAATGACTTCCTTATCTAGCTCAACATCTTTCCTTTTGAGCCAAAATGTCACCCTTGTAGGGCATGACATCATCTTTTTGGGGTTATTTCTTATGTAAAATTAATTTTTGATTTGTAAAGGGGAAATTAGAGGAGGTCAGAATCCCTAAATTGTGCTTTACCCTAACTAAGTGGGCAAATTTGTTTTGTGAGACCTTGTATAAATAAAGGTCAAGAAATTTCATTTTAACATATCATCACACTTGAGAATTGCATAAGTTGTGGCTGAAATTTTCACCCTCTTTGGGAAAATTGCATCTCTTTCTCTTGTGCAAATTTTGGATGCTTGATACTTGTCTCTTGGAGGAAAAGTGGTGTGCTATCTCTTTTGGTGCTTGTTCTTGTTTTTGTGATGGAATATGGTTGGTAGATGAGGGCTTATCTTGCTATCTTTGGATTTAGTAAGGAATTTTTGCATATTGTTGGTGTTTCTCTCTTATTTCATTATTTTTCTTGTCTAAACCATTGGAGGAGTATAAGGGAATACACCCTCCACCAAGTCTATCATAATTGTTATTGGATAAGTTATTGCAAAGGTTGCTAGGAGGATTAAAAGGGCTTACACCCTCCTAGATTTACCTTGTTGTATTTACTTTCTCTAGGAAGTAAGAGGGATTACAACCCTACATAAGTAGTAGATATAACCTTTTACAAGAGACTCAATAACCCAATTGGCAAGTCACTAATCTAGTTTGCATTGGAGAAATAAAATCATTGCATTGGAATACATGAAAAATAGATATTTTCTGATTATCTAAATTGTAAGTTGTTCTTCAAGTTTTTAACTTGCTTGAGCCATTGGGGCATCTAGCTTATTATTGAGATTCTCTTGTTGTAATTAACTTAATGCTACATCCATTAGGGCTGTATCAAAACTCACTTAAACTCTTTCATTGCTCACTAATCTACCATTTAAATTTGCTTGCAAAATGTCATACTTTATCTACATATTATTTGTTATGTTTTGGGTGGATTGTTTGTTGATTTTAGTGGTTAGATATTGTTGTTGTAGAAATTATTTTCTACAACCATAAGGCTTCCCTAATACAATGTTGAAAACATCATTTAGTAGCCCTACTTTATCATCAAAGCTTGTGTTTAAGTATTGGAATATTATCCACATGTTTAGTGCTTGATCATCCAATAATATTTCGATGCTTTTGATGGTTAATTCTACAGTTAGTGACTCATTCTATTGTTGATATATATTTTTAATTACTTCTGCAATTTAGGACCACAATATTTACTTGCTTGTCCCCTCGGTTATTTGTCTTGTATCTTGATCAATTGTCTTGTTCTGGGCAGGGCTAACACTGTAGTGCAGGTACTCAACATTTGGAAACCATCCTTCATCAACAAGACCCTTTTCCGAGACTTTTTCCACTTCCAAACCTGACCTATAGGGGCTTCATTGGTGATTCTACCACTTTACATCTCAAACCCCTTAGGGTCACCAAGATTCCCCCCTTGTGGTGACTTATCATCACTAAAGTGAGGGGAGTATCTATCTAAGGTGACAATGGGTAGCTACTCCCATAGTTGTCTCACTTTTGTGGATTGGGTTAGGCTTTGCCCAACCTACAATATGTGTGATAATAGGCTATACATGTTCACATGACACACTAAATATTTTGCATCAACTTTTAATTCAAGAATTTGGTAAGGGTATCACAATGCTCCAGATTTCAATTCTAGATTTACCTCTGTGAAATAAGCATAATGGTCCTGTAAAAAATTAGTTTGGTTATTTTAATTAGATCTAGTGACAATGTTTCACCTTAGTCCCTTCTAAACAATGTTTCACTAAATGATTTGATCCATTCAAAGGGTGTAGGATTTATTTTCGCAGTTGGTTGGTGTGAAGACAGTTTGTGACTGCATGAGTGCTATAAACCATGTGACAATTTAAGAAAGCCAAGAAATAAATTGAGAAGTCAGCTATAATCAAGTGGAAATATAGGAGTTGTCAATTCCCGCTAGCTCAACTGGTTAAGGCATGGGTTTCATTTTCTAGGAAACCCAAGTTCAATACCCTTACGGTGTGTTTAGTCAGGAGGAGACACCCAAAAATCCATCCATGTTAAGGGTTGGTGTGGCCCAGGCCGGGTGTGATCCTCTGGTGATTTTGACGACTTAGATGCCCTTGGGTTGTGGTTTCTTAGCGAACACTTGAAATGTTGGAACTGCAAGTGATGGACATTTCTAACAAACAAAAAAAAAGTTAGAAATATAGGAGTTCGCTTATCCTTAATTTTCTACTCCTCAATTAAATGATAAATTGATACACACTTGTTATTTCCAAGTGTAATACAATCGACATGTAATTTTTTTAGTTATTATTTATTTAAATTTTTTTGGTTGTCATATACATTACATTATGTTACAATATCTCTTTATACTCAATTCTATAGAGTTTTCATTGACTTTGCATCAATATAGAGTATATTCTATAGAGTTTTCATTGATTTTGCATGAATAAAATATGTGAATAAATTTGTTTCTCCTTTAATGTTTAACATACTATTATATATTTTTTATTTTTAAATTGTACTATGATTGGATGTTATTTCTAAAAACTCATCACAAGACTATCCTATAATAATATTTGTAGTTTTCGTTTTCTGTGGAATATTTATTTTTCATTTATTTGTAGTTTTCTTTTTCCATGGAATATTTATACTTTTCATTTAATTATATAGAATTTCAAATAGTGTGCATTTTCTTTTATTAGTCCCTGCCATGGGACTATAGCAATGAGGTTTCTTTTGATGTGACATTGATGTAACATTAATTTGTTTTTTACCATAAATTTGTGTATGCAATGTAATGTTTAACATATGAAAACAAATATATATTTTTGGATATAATAAAAATATTTATGTTTCTCATTTCTAATTGGTTGATAGAATTGAAGTGTTATTGCTCCCTTCACGTCTTTCAATATGTAGAATTAATTACATAATCAATGAATTTCACCAATCACCACATCTAAATATAAAAAGTTGTACTATATATTTATTATTATGCATTATTATATTTATATTATATTTATTATCTAATATTTTATTTAGATTATATTTATTATGTAATATAATAAGTATTATATAAAAATATGTATTATTAAATTTGAAAGGTTTATTTTCAAAAAGAAAAAATGATATTTTTAAAATGCAATTTGCATTTGGCTAGATTAACTTAATTGGAAGGAAATTTAGGTTAATCCCAAAACTATACAACATCCACATTAAAGTAAAAATGTGGTCAGAGATCCTGACCAATACGACATATGACAAATCTATAAACTAAGTGTCATGGAGCAACACATCTTCCTCCATTCCTTGTGAGTCTAGGTCGAATTCTTTGAATTCCAATCTTTCTGAAGGTATAGTTATCAATGTTAATTTTTTTCATTTAAAATCTTTACAAATTTATATCTTTTAAGACTATGAAACTAGACCCTCGTTAACATATTGTTCATGTTTCACAGTAATCATCATCATCAATAATTATAGGGTGTCAGCTATCATCTCCATTTCCAAATCTACTTGGCAGGGACTAAGCTGCCATGCAACCCTTGTTATAAAACAACATGTATATTATTAACTAATATATTACTCTTATATTTATACAATGATTTTATTTTTTTGGGACAATTAATGCCCATCACTCAATAAAATTGATTTTATTTCTATATATGTTTAAATGTTTCACTTTTCAATCTAGATAATGGAATATGAATTTGAAAAAAAACTACAAGATAAGGCTTAGTATTTAACTTAAAATTATTTTGTGTACTTTGCTTATTAATAAGAATAATAAGTGGAAAAAAGCAACAAAGTTACTTATACTTTTCTCTTGAGAATGTTATAACATAATAGGCCAAATACGTGGAAGCTTAAAGTCTATTTTAGCACTTATAGTAAAGATAAAAAGATATAAAGGTGATGAATTAGAAATTATATTGCAAACCAGACTGAGATCTATTTTCTGGAGTCTCAACTTGACATATGCAAAGGGGATCTTCCAAGTATTGATGTATCCTTGGATGTTAAATACAAATCTAGATGTGTTTGGAAAAAAAATAAAGTGGGCCATGTCTACATGTTTGGTTACTCTTAGTGTGATCTCAAGGTCATCAAGTTGATCTGCTATTAAATTTTATTGTTTTGTAATGTCTCCATTTTTTATTCCCTTATGTTATAATTTGGGATGCCTATCAGAGTAGCCAATTGGGGGTGATAGTGAGCTCACATAGTTTTGAGGAGTTTTGTGGGGCCCGACTTACATTATTCATCATATTTCATCATCATGATCCATTCCGCACATATTTTCCTTGGTTTCGTTGCATTCCGATGATTCTCGTAAAATCAAGTTATTATTGGGCATATTTTAATTAATTACATTGAAGGTGTTATTTGGGGCTTGTTTCTTGGAGAAACACCTTAGTGTAGTAGCTCGTTGGAACTGGGGGAACAAATATCTATAGGATAAGATGAAGAAAAGTAACTTTCAGTGGCTGGAGAAGTCATAGGGGCGAAGTAATCACTTTTTGGAGTAAAAAGGTACATTAAATTAATAAAGTGATTTTATGAGAAAATATTAAAGATGAATTAAAAGTTACGTGAAGGGAAAAGGTGAAAGGGGGTATAAAAGAGAGATAGGGGCTCATATTCTCTCATTATGTTGATTTTTTTTATTTTTTTTTAAATGTTTGGCCTCTTGGCTAGAAAGTGCAAGATACTTGAGGGTTTTGAGATTTTTGACTAAATAAACCCTAGAGATCAACATGGTGGTGAAATAATCCACCTTTCCTAATCCAAGCTTGGCCAAGGTGGTGAAATATTCCACCCTTGCCATTCTATGCAGTTCAAATCCATTTCAATCATTCATTTGTGAAGCAGGGTGAATTGTGAGAAGGGTTCTCTTTAGGAGGGGCGCACTAGAGATCTTGGAGAAGTTCGATTTAGCATCCAAAAGAGATATATAACTCAGATATTCACTTGAATGTTTATTCCACATCTTGATCTATTAGATCTTAGATATTTTGGAGAGGATATTTGAGGATATTCATTGTTTTGTACCCAGGGCGAAATATTGCTTGGAGGAGCGCATCTGGTAGTGAAAATCTTCATGTTTTCGGGTTGTATCTGTTTCTACTTGTTGGGATCGAGTTTTATACATTTGGGCGAATTATTTATGAGGAGATTGGCCATTTCATTGGTGGATCGAGCCTCATCTTCAGCCAGGGAGAATTCAGACCAAGCAGGGAACATATATTTTTATTGGGGCCATCCTTTGCGGAAGAAATTACATATTTTTGGAGCAGTTGTTAAAGGGTTTATATTGGGAGACTCGTTGACTTTATTTGGCTTCACTTTGTATATATTTTCCAGTCATATATCAGTTGTAGGATATACATTTCAGATCTGGAAATTTCTGTGTGTTGGACAACCAAGTGCATATTAAATAAAGCAAGGATTTGAAGTACTATCTTATGATGTTTAATAGCTATTAGTTTATGATTTCTTTGGTTATCATTGCATGTGTTTTCCTTATATATTACATGAATAAATATGGGCCAAAATATGTCAGAAAATACACTTAAATGAATTCTACAACCATTGCACACAAAGTGTTTGAAAAAACACTTCAACCATCTAGTTGCAAATAAACATAACAACAAACACAAATTCATAACAATCACTCATTGGGAAGGGTTTTAGGTGTTTCATGTGATGTGTTTGAAATAAAATACATCCCTTAAACTTGAGTTAATTGGGACAACAAGTATTGAAGTGATTTCAAGGGAGTTGGGAGCTTGTATGCCAAATGTTTGAAGAAATTCTCCAACCAACTAAATCAGATTTTAGCATAGATTTTATTGGGGATATAACAAACATAACATATCAGAGTTATATTTTATTGTCATAGGAAAAGCTAATATAAACTGAGTTTTAGCAGTTATGAGCATCAAATTTGAAAATCTAGTGCATTAGGTATCGTGTAACAAATAGTCTACAAGTCTATATAGCAATAATATGCAAATGTAGGCAATGCATAGTTATAGCTATTCTCCTAGAGAAACTGAAAATAGAATCTCGTGTATGCAAGAGTATATGTACCTGCAAGTGTGCTACATTGCAATTCCTTTGCTCAAAGCTCAAGCTTGCTTAAAAGGTTGTTCGTAGTTTAACTACGCCCACAGTCAAAGCTGCATATTTTTCATATATATTCTGTGAGGAAAATGTTGAATTTTCTAAGCAAGAAAGAAAGAATAAAAGAAATATAGTTTTAATCTATAAAAAAACAAAAAAAAGAACACTTTACCTTAAAAAACCCAATTCAATTGTGTTCACAGTCATGTCTTGCAATTTCAATATTCATACAAATGTGCATATTTGGGTATGAAACAACAAACGCTTGACATTCTAAATATAACTTGTTATTCAAAGCAACAAACTATCTTTAAAGTGGAAAAAATACAAGTACTTATGTTCAACAAAGCTATGAGATATACACAACTATATTGCTTTGCTATAACTTTGAAGGAAAATGTTACTATGAGATCGATTTGACTTAAATTGTACTAAAGCATGAATCATGTCATCATCAGCTGAATATGCTTCTGATACATGAACATTCCATTGTTAATTTTGCAACTTTGTTTAAACATGATGAATGACAGATTTCTCCTTGGGTAAAAACCTATGTGTTATTTCTTGCATTTCTAGTGAATCCATATATTGTTGCAATGATATGCTTGTTTGGTTCTTTGTTGTCATTGTTTGTTAAGTCTCATTTTTTCAAGTTTCTAATGATATATATGTCTTTTTAACATATCGTGATTTGCAATTCATAGCACTTGACCTTATCTTGACAAAAAGGTATATAGTTTTTTTTGTTTCTTGATAACTTGTTCTTGAAATATCATTGAATTCCTTGTAGGTTGTGTCTGGCACATCTACATGAAATATTAACTCAACATAACCAAAGTAGGATGTCAATGTATGTTTTATTTGTGGCAGAAAATTGTCAAATTTGTGTAAGAATATTGCTTCTATTAGAGATGTGTTATCAATCAATATAACACGAGGTTGAAAAAAATGTTTTTTTAATGTATCTATCTGTTCAATATTCAATGGAATTTGAACACTGTTTTTGTTGCATATTTACTCATGAGACCTCTCAATGTTGGTGCATCATAGACCATTTATGTTAGGTACCAAATCTATTATAATAGAAGAAAACAAAAATACTGCAGAGAATAACAATGGAACAACAAAATATAAGGAACCACAACACCAAAATAATACCTTTATTGATAGGAAACAATATTCACTTGCCTCTTCGAGGGGGAAACCTCCATCAGAGTAGCACTCTATTACAAAAATTCTAAAGACAAATACTTTTCATGTCCTTGAATCCTATTTATACCAAATCTATCTAACAAAAGAACAATCTAGAGGAATATCTTTCTAGAACTGGAAGCTTCTATTAGGTCTTCTTATATTTGACTTATTCTTCCTTATTACTAGGCCTTATTAATATTGACCTATATTACATAGAAAATATATTATTCTACCTACGTGAGGGGTTATGGAGGTTAGATCCATNCCCCCCCCCCCCCCTTAAAAACAACCTTGTCCTCAAGGCTTGAAATGAGGAAATTGTTGTGGAATGGTAGTCGGCTCCAAGGTGGTATCTTTTGGTTGTGTGTCCTTCCACTCAACTAAAACTTCCTTGATAGTTCGCTCGCAGAGATGATGCTCAAGTTGGTCCAAGACTTCTTATGGATGAAACCAAATGGAACTTTCTTCATCCAACCTAGGTAGCCTGTTCTAAGTATGGAACCTAGTGTCGAGCTATTTCTTTAAGTAGGAAACATGAAAAACAAGGTGGAGCTTAGAGTAAATGGGAAACTCTAACTAGTAGGCCACGAGCTCCACTCTCTTGAGAATACAATAAGGACCATATAATTTGGGGGAAATTTTCTGACAATGCTGGGCTTTGAGTGAAGTTTGCTTATAAAGTTGCATATGAAGAAACACCTGGTCCCCTTCAACAAATTCACGTTCAGAACGACCCTGATCTGCTTGTTGTTTCATGTGATTCTGAGCCATGAAAAATTTTTCTTTGAGAGTACGGAGGATGGCCATGTGAACTGTAAGAGTTTGATCCACCTGTTGAACCTTGGAGACACTGGGCATGTATGATAGAACTGAAGGTGGTGTTTTTCCATATACTACTTCAAAGGGAGTCATGCGAGTGGCGGTGTGGTAAGAAGTGTTGTACCACTAATTTTTTCTGTTAGATGTAAAACACCTCAAATATGTTTCCAAACACTTGTTGACTACTTTATTTTGGTCATCAGTCTGTGGATGATATGTTGTGCTGAGATGCAATTGGGTTCCCTGGAGTCAGAACAATTCTTTCCAGAAAATGCTATTGAAAGTTGGATCATGGTTAGAAACAATAGAATGAAGCATGCCATGGAGTTTGAAGATATTATCCATAAAAAATTGACCCACGATGGATGTTGTGAATGGATGTTGAAGAGCACATAAATGAGCATATTTGGAAAGACAATCGACTACTATCGTGATGACTGACTTATTGCCTAATTTAGGTAAGCCAACGATGAAGTCTGTAGAAATGTCTCTCCAAATAGTAGGTGGGATCGCAAGCGATTGGAGTGTTCTTGGAGCTTTGATTGTCTCTCTCTTATTGCGTTGAAAGGTATCACATTGAGCCACAAAGGTGTGAATTTCCTATTTCATATCGTCCTAGAAAAAAGAACATTTGACCCATTCATAGGTTTTGGTAAAACCATAATTCCCAGCTATTGGTGAAGCATGAAACTCAGAGAGCACGGTGGATTTAACGTTTGATTTTTTTATTAAATACATGCAAACTTTATAACGAAGCCTAGACTAGTGCCACAAGTACCCTGGAATATCTTTCAGATCTTGCTACAGTGTTTGGATCAATCTTGAAAGTTTGGGGTCTTGCAACCATTCCTAGAAAACCTCCTGAAGCCAATCTGTGGCAATGAAAGAGAGGGAAAAAGGGACCCATATTCTTCATATTTATTGGAAATGGAATCAACCACCACATTTTCATTTCCTTTTTTGTAGATGATCTCGTAATCATATCCAAACAGCTTGGTTACCCTTTTTTTTTTCTCTGGTGAAGAAATTATTTTTTCCAGAAAATACTTGAGGCTTGGATGATCATTTTTTATTTGGAAGTGTTTCCCCAAGAGATAAGGACACCAAATATCCACATCATGCGGAATAGCCAACATTTACTTTTCATAGGTGGATTGTCCCAAATGGCACTCGGGAAATTGTTTGCTGGTGAAGGCTGAAGGTCGGCCATCTTGCATGAGGACATCCCCAATGCCTTTCCTCTAGGCATCACACTCTAGTACAAAGGTCTTGTTGAATTCAGAGAGAGCTAGAATCGAAATAGTGCACATAGTCACTTTCAAAGCATGGAAGGAATGGTCAGTTGTTGGAGTCCAATTGAAAGCATTTTTTTTAAGGAGCATTGTGAGGGAGCTGCAATTTTTCCATAATTCTTAAAAAACTTGAGATAATATCCTATCAAACCCAGAAAACCATGGAGACTTTTAAGAGTTTTCGGGTGCGACCAATCCTTCATAGCATCAATTTTCTTTAGATCCACCCTGACACCACCCCTGCTGACAATATGTCCTAGGTACTCAACTCCAGAGGCTACAAAAGAACATTTATACTTCTTAAGAAAATGTTTGTGTTGAGACAGTACCTGGAGAACGTGATCCACATAGGAAAGACATGATTGTCGATTTTTTCTATAGATGAGAATATCATCAAATAAAACCAATCCAAAATGATAGAGGAAAGCATAGAAGACATGATTCATGAGACTTTGAAAAGTGGACGGATCATTACAGAGGTCGAATGGCATAACCAAGAACTTATAGTGACCCTCACGAGTTTTGAATGCAGTCTTGGGAATGTCTTATTCTTTCATACGAATATGGCGGTAGCCAGAGTGGAGATCAAGTTTGGTAAAAATTGAGCACCACTTAATTCATCCAAAAGTTCATCAATGATAGGAATGAGAAATTTGTCTTTGATGGTGAGTTTGTTGAGAGCTACAAAATCAAGACACATGCATCAAGTACCTTCTTTCTTAATTACCATGACTACTAGAGAAGAATAGGGACTAGTACTGGGACGAATGACACTGACTTCTAGAAATTCTTGAACAATCTTGACAATTTCATTCTTCTAGGAAAACAGATGATGATAAGGGAAAAAAATTGGAGGAAGATTGTGTTGGATCATGTTGTCATTGATGCCAAAGGATTGATGTCAAAGGAACAATGCCTTGTCATAGTATATTGATGTAGTGATTGATGGATCATGTATTGACCTTGATGTCAATGGATTGATGTCAAGAGGAGTCATAGTCATATGCATTGATGAATATGGATCAACGAGTTTCCATTGATATATGATGCATAGTTGGATTGATTTAAAGATGACTCATTATAGTCTTTTCATGTTTGTACAAATGGATGAAATCCAAAGTGGTCCCCTTATGGTGAAAGCCCTCACGGGAAGACGCTTTGCGGTGAACTCCAAAGTGGTTATTGTCTTGTCATGGTTGTACAAATGGATGAACTCCAAAGTGGTCCCCTTATGGTGAAATCACTCATGGGAATACGCTTTGCGGTGAACTCCAAAGTGGTCCCCTTATGGTGAAAGCCCTCATGGGAAGAAACTTTGCGGTTGAGTTATCCTAGAAGTATGGTTAGAGAACCCATGCTTAATTATGGAATAATGGGATGAATATAAGTGAATTTGTCAGTGAAACTATCTTAGATGGATAGTTCTTGTCAAGCCATTTTTGGTGGTATGTGGAACGTCACATAACTTCTCATGGTTTGAGAGTTATGGCCTTACGAAGTTGAAGGACCCTCATATGTTGGCTTGAAGCACCAAAAGGTCAAAGAAGCCAAAGTGCTTGCAATGAAGAAATTATTTAAATAATAAAGTGAAGTGACAAAGTCAAAGAGGATTATTTAAAGTGAACTGACAAAGTCAAGGAGGATTATTTAAATAATAAAGTGAAGTGACAAAGTAAAAAAATATTATTTAAATAATAAAGTGAAGTGACAAAATCAAGGAGGATTATTTAAATAATAAAGTGAAGTGACAAAGTAAAAAAGGATTATTTAAATATTAAAGTGAAGTGACGAAATCAAAGAGGATTATTTAAATAATAAGGTGAAGTGACAAAATCAAAGAGGATTATTTAAAGTGAAGTGACAAAGTCAAGGAGGATTATTTAAATAATAAAGTGAAGTGACAAAGTAAAAAAGGATTATTTAAATAATAAAGTGAAGTGACAAAATCAAAGAGGATTATTTAAATAATAAAGTGAAGTGACAAAGTCAAAGAGGATTATTTAAATAATAAAGTAAATGGAGAACTTTCTAATCATGGAAAGTGGTTATAAAAAGGTTAACCCTAAACTGAGGAAAATGGGTTAAGTGGTCACGTGGCTATTGGATACATGGACAAGTGGAAAATTGGGCAAAGTTGGACATAGGTGACTATGTGGACAAAGTGGCCTAGAAGATGCTTCTAAGGAAGCTACTTGAAGAGTATAAATAAGAAGCAAAGGTCTCTTGTGAAAATCATCTCTTGAGCATAACTTGAAGAGCATAGAAAGGGGCTGAAGGAAGATAGAGCATGTACAGTTGGATGAAGTCATGGAGACTTAAGTGTGAGCTGATGCTAGGTTCTTGGAGTCTGAAGCAAGTTCTAGATATGCATTCCATGGGCTCAGATCTGCCATAGAAACTCTGGTATGGTTACATAGTTGTCTTGATGGATATTCTTTCTTATTGTATGGTGAATGCTTAAGGCATTCTTTGTATGGCTGTTGTGATATGGTTATGTTGGTTGATTGATAGAGTGAGCAACACTCTTATGGTTCAGTACTGATATGATCGCCATAGTATATTGGTTTCTTATACATGATTAAGTAGCATTCATATTGTATGGTTGATGAGCATGAGTAAGTTGTGGGAGAGCATAGACGTGTTGTGATTGGTTATGGTTCATATTGGATAGTGAAAGACACAAGTAGATGTGACTGAAGGCTGTAAAGGATCTGAGTTTTTCATAGAGAGAAAACCCTAAGGCATACACAGGTTGTAGTACATACACGTGTTTCACTATTGATGGGTCGTGTACCTGTTGACAGATTGGTATCTGTTGAGGATTGATTCCTCTTCTCAGTTGGTGCTGAGTTGTGTAAGTTGAGTCTTGCATTGTAGAGCTGGTGCTCTTGTGGAGTTGTAACTCTATTCAGTTGTTGTTGATAACCCAAGGATTGTAGTCCATAATAAAAATAAAATTGTACATACATCTTGTGTTCTTTGTGTTCCTTGTGGTGATGACTTATTGATGATATATGTTGTTGATATATGTTCACATACAACTGATTATAATTGACAATAATGATTTTTGAGTAATTGGTGATTGCTAGCTAATAAGTTTTGTGAAGGGAAGTTTGAAAAAGATCCCTACACTGATTCACCCCCCCTCTTAGTGTGGTCGGTGTGTCCAACAATTGGTATCAGAGAAAGCCTTCACTATAAGCCTTAACAAGCTTGGAGGAGATCTATGGACACACAAATGGATGATGAAGTTCCAATCTTTGATGAGGAAAATTATTCTACATGAAGAATAGAAATGAAAGTGCATTTGAAGGAAATAGGAGCCAGTATTTGGAAAGCAACTATTGGTGGATCAGTTCCTTTGAAGAACAAGTCAAAGTTTGCAGCTCAAAGGGAAGAAAAGAAGAATGATGCATTGGATCTCAAGACCATTCTTAGTGGACTCTCAAGTTCCATCAAAGAGAGCATGGGACAATGCATTTCCGCCAAGGATCTATGGCTAAAGCTAGAGGAGACATACCAAAGAAATAAGGAAGACACTAAAAACAACTCCATCAAGAACAATGAAGGTAAAGAATCTCCAAAATCCTCAAATTGCAATGATTCTAAATGTGTTGATGTTGGAAAAAAGGAATACCTTGAAGACAAATCCATCAAGATCAATGAAGGTAAATACTCTTCAAAATCCCCTGATTGCAATATTTCAAAATGTGATGATCTTGAACTTTCTCTACAAGTGAAGAAGACAATCTAGACATAGTATGTGTAGAATTAGATGATAGTTATCCCATGGAAGAAGTAGAAGAAGAACTATCAGATCTTAAAAGGAAAGTTGAATGGGGTCTATTTGAATACAACTATGACCATTGTTACATAGAATATAGCTATCTTTTTGAGAACACTAAAAGGTTTCTTAAAAGGAATCAAAGGCATATCTTGAATTTAAAGGAAATGATCAAGAAACAATAAGAAAGTAAAAAGACTCAATTAGAGGAAAAAGAAGAAGAGATCAAAAGACTAAAGAATGAAATAGAATAACATAAGAAGGTATATGATGAGATTAACAAAAGTCTTGAAGATAATGTCCATCTCAATACCCAAATTGAAGAAGCCAAAAGGGTAGAGGAATTACTAAATAATCAAGTAAATGAAAAGGAAGAGTCATGTCATAAGTTGGAAGCTGAAGTTGTTGATCTTAGAAAGAAAGTAGAGAAGTCAAACAAGTTCTTGAATAGCTCAAAAATCTTGAATGAGATCTTGGATAGTCAAAGATTACCAAATGATAAATCAGGACTTGGATACAAGAAAGAAGCTACACATGTTGAAGCAAGCACTTCAAAGAATCATGAGGTAAGTCCCTCACTCTCAAAGGATGGAAATAATGTTGCAAGTCAATCATCTAGACAAGGCAAGGAAAGTTTTAAAAGAACAAAGAAAGGAATACATCAAGAAGCCATCATTACATCTCAAAGAAAATTCAAGACACCTTCAAGATGGACACCAAAGCAAAGTTAAGGAAATGTTTTTCATGGTAAATGTTACTCATGTAATGAATATGGTCACAAAGCTTTGGAATGTAGATATTATGCAAGGAAAGATAGTGAAATATTTCATAACACCCTAAGGTGTTGGAGATATAATCAAGTAGGACATATTGTTGCTCATTGTCACACCATGAGATGCTACAACTGTAGTGGATTTGGACACAAATCCCAAGATTGTTAGAACAAAAGAAGAAACTCCATGATGAGGACTTTGTATAGCATGACTAGAAGAAGGCATGAAGTTAGGAAGGAAGACATTAAATTTGAAAAGATGGAAGCTCAAACCTCAAGTTTTGAAAAACTGGGACACCTTCAGAAGTGGGTGAAGAAAACTGAACAGTCAGAACAAAATGACAGCCTTAAGGAAAGCTCAAGTTTGTCATCTTCAGAAGAATATGCGGGTTACAATGGTAACAGTCACGTACATACACAAGCTGACCTATGCATAGGTCACGCACATACGCAAGTTGTCTGTGCAGTAGGCCACGTATCTGTGGTAAAAAGCCTTGGTAAAAGGGCTATGCATATGAGTTGCAACATGGTATGATGGTATAACTCTGTGTTGCAGGGTATGACATGTTTGTTGCAGGTTTTCATGATTACATGTTGGCATACATAATTGTTGTATGAATGGTGGTTGAGGCTGATCTATTGGAATACATGGCTGATACATATTTGAACTCCATTGATGATATCTTATGGCATATGATATGGTATTGATGTACATGGTTGATGTACATGGGTATTTTGCATGGTTGGCACATGATGTACTTGGTTGATGTTTTGTTCATGATTCTCCATTCATTGTTGACATATTTTTTGCTTCATGATGTATGTTATGGCATGATTTTGATGCATGGATAGGTCCAAGGATAATCATAAAAGGAGCAGTTGATCTATGTTTGGGTTGAGAAATAGCATTTGCAGCAGAAACATATTGCAGAGAAGATAGGGGAGACATACCCGTAGGGGGGTCATTATTCTTCCCATGATTCCAGGAGGAGAGATTTATCAGATGTAGAGGACATAGGCATGGTTTCAGGGGGAGCATTGGTTACAGATATGTAGAGGATAGAGGCATGGTCATAGGGAGAGATTGAGCTATATATCTTCATCATTACATCAGAGTGATATCCCTTGTTCAAAAGGGGAGATATTATTCATAGGAAGATCAAAGGAATTCAGATAGGGGGAGCAACCCCAAGGAGAGTTCATGCAAGGGGAGCAACCCCAAGGGGAGAATGACCCTTTGGCATTGATGTCAAAGGGGGAGAGATATCACATTGATGTGATTGAGATGCCTATTGATGTAGAGAAATGTCTTGTCTACATGTTTCCATCAATTATTGGTGTCGACATCAATGTTGGTATTTCCATCAATGCCAAAGGGGGAGATTGTTGGATCATGTTGTCATTGATGCCAAAGGATTGATGTCAAAGGAACAATGTCTTGCCATAGTATATTGATGTAGTGATTGATGGATCATGTATTGACCTTGATGTCAATGGATTGATGTCAAGAGGAGTCATAGTCGTATTCATAGATGAAGATGGATCAATGAGTTGTCATTGATATATGATGCATAGTTGGATTGATGTAAAGATGACTCATTATTTTCTTGTCAGGGTGGTACAAATGGATGAACTCCAAAGTGATCCCCTTATGGTGAAATCCCTCATGGGAAGACGCTTTGTGGTGAACTCCAAAGTGGTTATTTTCTTGTCATGGTTGTACTAATGGATGAACTCCAAAGTGGTCCCCTTATGGTGAAAGACCTGACGGGAAGACGCTGTGCGGTGAACTCCAAAGTGGTCCCTTTATGGTGAAATCCCTCACGGGAAGACGCTTTGTGGTTGAGTTATCCTAGAAGTATGGTTAGAGAACCCATGCTTAATTATGGAATAATGAGATTAAGATCAGTGAATTTGCTAGTGAAACTATCTTAGATGGATAGTGTTTGTCAAGCCATTTCTGGTGGTATGTGGAATGTCACATAACTCCTCGTTGTTTGAGAGTTATGGCCTTATGAAGTTGAAGGACCCTCATATGTTGGCTTGAAGCCCCAAAAGGTCAAAGGAGTCAAAGTGCTTGCAAAGAAGAAATTATTTAAATAATAAAGTGAAGTGACAAAGTCAAAGAGGATTATTTAAAGTGAAGTGACAAAGTCAAGGAGGATTATTTAAATAATAAAGTGAAGTGACAAAGTAAAAAAATATTATTTAAATAATAAAGTGAAGTGACAAAATCAAAGAGGATTATTTAAATAATAAAGCGAAGTGACAAAGTCAAAGAGAATTATTTAAAGTGAAGTGACAAAGTCAGGAGGATTATCTAAATAATAAAGTGAAGTGATAAAGTAAAAAATGATTATTTAAATAATAAAGTGAAGTAACAAAATCAAAGAGGATTATTTAAATAATAAAGTGAAGTGACAAAGTCAAGGAGGATTATTTAAATAATAAAGTAAATAGATAACTTTCTAATTATGGAAAGTGGTTATAACAAGGTTAACCCTAAAATGAGGAAAATGGGTTAAGTGGTCAAGTGGCTATTGGATACATGGACACGTGGAAAATTGGGCAAAGTTGGAAATAGGTGATTATGTATACAAAGTGGCTATGTGGACAAAGTGGCCGAGAAGATGCTTCTAAGGAAGCTACTTGGAGAGTATAAATAAGAAGCAAAGGTCTCTTGTGAAAATCATCTCTTGAGCATAGCAAGGGGCTGAAGGAAGGTAGAGCACATACAATTGGATGAAGTCATGGAGACTTGAGTGTGAGTTGATGCCAGGTTCTTGAAGTCTGAAGCAAGTTCCAAATCTTCATTCCATGGGCTCCTATATGCCATAAAAACTCTGGTATGGTTACATAGTTGTCTTGATGGATATTCTTGCTTATTGTATGGTGAATGCTTAAGGCATTCTTGGTATGGTTGTTGTGATATGGTTATGTTGGTTGATTGATAGAGTGAGAAACACTCTTATGGTTCAGTATTGATATGCTTGCCATAATATATTGGTTGCTTATACATGATTAAGTAACATTCATATTGTATGGTTGAGGAGCATGAGTAAGTTGTGGGAGAGCATAGATGTGTTGTGATTGGTTATGGTTCTGATTGGACAATGAAAGACATAAGTAGATGTGACTGAAGGCTGTAAAGGATCTGAGTTTTTCATAGAGAGAAAACCCTAAGGCATACACATGTTGTAGTACATACGCGTGTTGCACTACTGATGGGTCGCGTACCTATTGACAGATTGGTATATGTTGAGGATTTATTCCTCTTCTCAATTGGTGTTGAGTTGTGTAAGCTGAGTCTTGCGTTGTAGAGATGGTACTATTGCAGAGTTGTAACTCTATTCAGTTGTTGTTGATAACCCAAGGATTGCAGTCGATAATAAAAAGAAAATTGTACATACATCTTGTGTTCTTTGTGTTCCTTGTGGTGATGACTTAATGATGATATATGTTGTTGTTATATGTTGTTGATATACGTTCACATACAACTGATTATAAATGACAGTAATGAGTGTTGATTAATTGATGATTGCTAGCTAATAAATTTTTGTGAAGGGAAGTTTGAAAAAGATCCCTACACTGATTCACCCCCCCCTCTTAGTGTGGTCGGTGTGTCCAACAAAATTCCCAGAACTAGAAGAATTGAATGATCATGGACACCTTGAGAAGGGGGAAGTCCCTAGGGGTTTGAAACACAACTTGGTGTTGGGAGAGGATAGGTTGGAGGTTGGGATGTACATAGGGCGTCTCAATTATGAATGGAATGAAATTGGGAAATAGTGCCAAAATGAACTTTTCTGAGAAAATTTTCCATTAGATGGGCACTGATGATCTCTAGTGACCCTGCGGTGATTCCTTGGAACTAGTGTTGGTGGCCCTCTTGCTGGAATTGCATGGTTAATTTTTGGAAATCCATGGTGATAGGGCCGAGAGTGCATAGCCATTTCACACCAAGTATAATGTCACAACTGCCCATGTCAATAGCAAACATATGAGATTTTAGGTGGTACTGACCAATTTCAGGTGGCACTGGCCAATTTGGAGGCACACATTTTCACAACGCCCTCCACATTTCATGGAACCCCCATTGACAATCATGATTTGGAAATTATTAATTTGATGGATATAGCAATTGACTTCTTGGGAAACGCGACGATGAATAAAATTATGGGTGTTTCCACTGTCAACTAGAATGATGACTTTCCAATTCTTAAAGTAGCCAATTAACTTGAGGGTTTGGGGAGTAGAGAAACCCACGAGTGCATTCAAAGAAATCAGTGGTTCAACTTCCGGTGGAGTAGAGGGATGATTAATATCATCTGGTGGGGGTATATCGGGTACATGAGAAACATATGCCTCTTCTTTAGAAACATCCTCAAAAATATCCATAAAAATCTTGTGTTCCTTACACTTGTGCCTCGAAAAATACTTTTCATCGCAATTATAACAAAGATTCTTAAGATATCGTTTAGCCATTTCAATCCAATTCAATTTCTAGATCTTGAGGGAAGTGGCAGGAGGGGTGGGAAGGGTGGGTTTAGGGTGAGGAATAAAGAGTGTTTTTTTCTGGTTTGGGATGAGACGACTTGTTGTGCTTCCTTGGCCCATTTTGTAGCTTCCAACTAATTATGGGGGCGATCCATGAGTACATGGGGACACATTTCATCCTTGAGGCCACTGATAAATAATTCCCTAAAAACAACATATGTCACACCCTTCGTTTTGAAATCCAATTGCTCAAAGGCAGCTATAAACTCTTCCACTGGGACAATTTGTTTCAACTTGGTCAAATGGACTAAATGATGGGTGTTGGTGTCAAAGCGGTCATAGAGATATGCAACAAACTATGTCCAAGACACATACCCTTGGAATTCCTTTTTACACCATTACCACCATTGTTGGATCATGTTATCATTGATGCCAATGGTTTGATTGATTGATGGCATTGATTGATGTCAATTGATTGATTGATGCCAAAGGATTGATTGATTGATGATTGATGTAATGTAATATGTATTTTCCTTGATGAGAATACATAGATGAACATGGATCAATGAGTTGTCATTGATATGATGAAGATGGATCAATGAGTTGTCATTGATACATGATGAAGATGGATCGATGTGGTTTCATTGGTATATGATGCATTGTTGGAAAAATGTATAGATGACTCATTATTGTCTTATCATGATTGATAAGGTGGACAAATGGATGAACTCCAAAGTGGTCCCCTTATAGTGAAAGCCCTCACGGGAAGACGCTTTGCGGATTGAGTTATCCTAGAAGAATGGTTGGAGGACCTATGCTCTCATTATTGTCTTATCATGATTTATAAGGTGCACAAATGGATGAACTCCAAAGTGGTCCCCTTATGGTGAA
Source organism: Picea engelmannii (assembly GCA_009831015.1). NCBI lineage: Eukaryota > Viridiplantae > Streptophyta > Pinopsida > Pinales > Pinaceae > Picea > Picea engelmannii. The sequence goes on along the minus strand of ML786488.1, from coordinate 116,162 downwards.
ATCCCTCACGAGAAGACGCTTTACGGATTGAGTTATCCTAGAAGAATGGTTGGAGGACCCATGCTTGTATGTGGAATAATGAGATGAAGATAAAGGAAATTGGCAGTGAAACTATCCTAGATGGATAGTGATTGTCATGTCATTTCCGGTGGTATGTAGAATGTCACATAACTCTTCATGGTTTGAGATTTACGGCCTTACGAAGATGAAGGACCCCCCACATGAAGGCTTGAAGCCCCCAAGGTCAAAGAAGTCAAAGTGACCTAAAAGAAGAAATCATTATTTAAATGATAAAGTAAAGTGACAAAGTCAAGGTGGATTATTTAAATAAT
>ML786488.1:45445-94422 GCA_009831015.1 Picea engelmannii | reverse complement strand
TTTCTCCTTTCTCTTTATTTATTTTTTAATGTAAATTTAAGAAAAATAAAATAAAAGTTAGTAAATAATTTTTTAAGTGATCATTTAGGATCCAATTTTGGGTTTTTTATTTGTGTAGGGATTTGTTGCCAAGGCCACAGTTTCAATTAGGTCGTAATTAGCTGCAATTTTAACATTTAGAAAAAACATTTTGCTTTAGGTAGCATCACGTTTTTATTTAGGTGTTGATTTTAAGGTTTTTCTAAGCAACTATTTTATGTTTTAAGGCCATGCTTGAAAAAAGTTGTAATTTTAACTCGGTTAGAAAAATTGGTGCTACCGGTAGCACCACTTTTTGATTTGGGGATTGATTTAAAAAAAAAAATTAGCAACCATTTGATCATTTAAGTCCATGCTTGAAAAAAGTTGTAATTTCGACTTGGTTACAAAAAATGGTGCTACTGGTAGCACCACTTTTTGATTTGGGGGTTGATTTTAAAGTTTTTTTGAGCAACCATTTGATCCTTTAAGCTCCTACTTGAAAAAAGTTGTAATTTTGACCCGGTTACAAAAAATGGTGCTACTGGTAGCACCACTTTTTGATTTGGGGGTTGATTTTCATGTTTTTTACGCAAAAATATGGGTTTTAAAAGCTAGAGTTCTCGTTTTGAGGTCACAGTTCTCATTAAGTTGGTAACTTTGTTTTATGATCTCAATTATTATGCATATTTCTCTTTGCACAAAAACATTTCTACAACAATATGCTCACTTGATTCTTTGTTCTCATTGTTGGTTAAGTCCCATTTTGTTCAAGTTTCTAATGATATCTATGTCTTTTTGACATACTGTGGTTTTCAAACCATATCACCTGACCTCATCTTGCTAATAGTGTAAGTATTTTCTTGCCACTTGATCTATCATTCTTTAAAGATCACTTTTTCTTCATTGAATTCATGCATGAACTTGGAAATCGATAAACTGAAATTATTACTCTATAGTTCTTTTTTGCATATTGATGCTAACAAATGATCAATGGTGCATCAACATCTACACATAGACACTATTTGCATTCATGAATGGTGAGTTTCTCAACACCTTAATGTCGACAATATTGTATGTGACCAACATAAGTGACTATACAATTGAAAACAAGGAATTGATTTAGCACAATGGTCCTGATAAACAAGGGATTTTTTGCAGACAAGGGACCTAGCTAAAGCAATTTAAATAAAAACAAAGTCCTTGGCTTATAGGATCCCAAGTGTCAGTCTGAAAAATAGCAAAGACAAAGATAAAAATGTTTAAATAGAGTAACATAATATTTGAAAAGATTAATTCATCGAGTACAAAAAAATGTATTTGAAAACAAATCAATCCAACGATTAACAAAGAAAATCGAGCATGAAAGAAGAGGATGGCCATAGCTGTCTACATACAAATAAGCATAAAGTACCCAAGGAATGCAATACAATATTCCAAAGCCCAAATTCACCAATTACAAATCTCTTGAATGAAAGAAAGCAGTCCAACAAAAAACAAAGAATACATATTATCAAATACCATGACCACTCACATATTAATTTGATATTCATATATTGAAACAAAACAACTAATTAGCAATGTAGATAAAGACAAGCTGTCTAGGCAATATGATTCAAAATTTTCGGCTGGAAAATAGTAAAAATAAACATACAATGTTTAAATGATATAATATAATGTTTCAAAAGACAAATCCATGGAGCAATACAACCATTAAATAAATCAATTCAACAAAAGACAAAGGATACTGAGCATGAAAGAAAAAAAATGTATTGGCTATGTTTGCAATTTCTTTGGTTCAAATCTATAGTATCATTATATTTTTCTTGTCTAAAAATGGAATTGTAGCTTTGATGGTGCAAACTTCTATAGGTTGCATTTTTTTATCTTATTATCGACTGCATTTTTTTTAAACTGTATAAAAATATTTAATGATTTTGGCATGGATATAGTTGTGTATTTTCTTGGGAACGTTGGTGTATTAAATTGTCACGTCGACGAATCATGGGTGGCTTGAGTGGCTTGGGTTTTGTTTATGTTACCTTTCATTTGTAACCTTGGTGTATTCAATTATTTGATCAAAAAATCGTTGGCAGCGTGAAGTATTAAAGTCTCCAATCAACAAGTGGTTGGTGCCGTGAAATAGATTCCTTGAAATTTTAGCAGCCTCAAAATTAGTTACTTAGGTTTTTGTAGTTGGAAATTATAAACAAACGGTAGAAGGAGATATTGAAAAAGAACAAACATTGATTACAAAGGTATTGAACAAAAAGAAAGTAGTGCAACTAATAACAAATATAATAGAGAATCAGAGAGAAAGATGACCATAATAGTAACTAGGATCAACAAATGGACAGTGTCATGAATGTGTTTTTGTTTGGGTGTTATTACGTGTCATTTTTGAAGTAGGGGTGTCATATTTCTTGTGTAACAGTGGAGATACTAGTGTTTATTTGAGGCTGAATGGGTGTGTGGTCGTACCTGTAGATGGTCGCGGAAGGATTATTTCACGTTGTGTGAAGCATTGGACTACGAGATGGGCTTGATGTTATGTGAGACATTGATTTGCATCGTGGGTATTTTGAACTGGTAATATGGGCTTTACAAAGTGTCGTGGGATGTTATTGTTGTGAGTATGTCAGGCCACGCTTGTTGGTGTATTAGATTGTCTATAAATTATACAAAACTAATATATTATCTCTAACAACAAATAAAAAAAACTACAACGATGGCAACCTATGGCACTTTGCACCAGCACACAAATCAACAAGGATTAGTAGGATTACCCAAATCCAAAACAAGAACAATGCAGACATTTTCGTCGACCAGAGAATCCAATACACTAGCAAACCCACTTTTCCTTAGTTTTTGTTTTGTTGTGAAATATAGCAATGTTATGTGAGGCCTAGATGTTTTGCATTTCAACGATTCTATGCACAAAATGTCTATATGTATATAGTGTCATCTATTTTTAAACATTAAATCAAAATAGATATAAACATAAAACAATTTGTGAAGTCCAATAATCAATTGTGAAAATAAAATCTATAAATATTAGAAGTTCACTTAATTAAATTTAAGATTAATATTCACTATGTTAATTTGTCTATAAAACTCCCAAAATAAACAATATATAGAAATTCAGTTAATTAAGTGGAAATTTAATATTTTAAATGATAAAATGACTTTTCGAAAGTCCAAAAAGAAAATTATATAAAGTACCTGGCGCAATAGCTTTTACTTGTAACCTTAACAAATTAAATACATGTGATCACTCCCTTCCTCCTTTTTTGCTTCCACAAACAGGTCTTCCATGTTGACACCCTAGAAAAATTTGCTAAAGATGTCAAGCCTTGTAAACATGAATACATATAAATATATAAATAGGGTACCACGAAAAAACCAAGTACATAAATAAACAAAAAAATCGCTCGTCACTTGTGAGTCCAACAAAACAATAACTCATTGAAGCTCTTTTTTTTAGCTCAAACAACTAACAAATAACAAATTATTCCAAAACAAATTGATATCTTATAATTGCAGCTACAACATACATGGTTGGTAAGACAATTAATTTGAAAGCAATTCAAAATGACACTATAGATTATTAATATAAATAAGAAAAAAATCGTTTTCAAAAAGTAATTAAAAACCAAAGAAAACATAACCAATAAAACATAAGGAACTAATCTCCACGGTGCTAAAAAATTGAGCCAATCTATTTCAATTTTATTCCCTTTGTGAAAAAAACAAAAATTAGAAAAAACAAGAAGCTCGCACCAAGGTACTCTAGACGTTACAATAGAAAAGCTAGAGGTCCACGTGTGGACGAGACAAACACAATGATACTATAGGTTTGACCCAAAGAAACTGAAAACATAGCCAATCAAAAAAAAAAAAAATGAACATATCGACAAACATAGGTAGAATCACGAAAACCAAAAACATTCACTGTGCGAATAATTTGGTCGACCAGAGAATCTAACATAGCAGCAACCCCGTCCCGACGTACTTAGAGGAAAAAAATATAACAATACTATAACTATGTTATATATATATAAAAATATAACAATACTATAACTATGTTATATATATATATAAATATAACAATACTATAACTATGTTATATATATATATACACTATAGCTTTCAACCACAAAAAACTCGATTCCTGTTTTTATTCTCTTTGACAACAAAACCAAAACTAACAAAAACAAGAAGACCACAATAGGGTACTCACAGGCATCACAACGTATAGAACTTTGCACCAACAAACCTACGACTCATAACCAATAAAATCTAGAGAAACTAGAAACATCGACAATAAAATCTAAAACTTCGACAAATTGACAAGTATGAGTAGAATTACCGAAACCCAAAATGACAAAATGCACTGAAAAAAACAATATTAACCCAATCAATTGAAATTGCAAACAAAGAAAAATGAAATTCTAAATTGACCTTTCATAGCGATCTGCACATATAATAATAGACCAACTGGGCCTCAAATAAATGCTAAAGTTCTACAATTACACAAGAAATATGTCACCCATGCTTCAAGAACAACATGTAAACTCACCCAAACCGAAAACATTGAAGCCACTGACCACCTAGACATCTGAGAACATAATACACCAACATTCCCAATGAAACACAATTGCATATATATATATATATATATATATATATATATATATATATATATATATATGAAGCACAAAAATGGAAAACATAGCCAACAAAATGAAAGAAACTAGTCTCCAAGCCATCTAAATTGGAATCTATCTCAATTTTATTGTCTTTCAGGAAAAACCAAAGACCAATAAAAACAAGGAAAACAAGAGATAAAATAAAATTATTTAGGACCAAGGTACTCATAGCCTATAGCACTTTGAAAACCCAGCTTTCCAGTTGAAAACAACCATAAAGCAACCAAATACCTCGCATAACATTGTTCTCATCTAACAACAAAAGAAAAACTAAAAAAAACAAAGAGAAGAAAAAACAAAACATAGAAAAAAATTAGCACGGACCGACCTACTCACAGTGATGAAAACAATGATAGCCTATATCACTTTCCACCAACAACTCGATGCACTTGAACAAAATGAAAACTAAGAAATAGACCCCGACCAACATACTCACAACAATGGAAGGCTATAACACTTTCGACGATTTTCTCCACCAAACAATCTGATACACTAGCAAGCGTGTCTCGACGTGATAACAACAATTACATCCCATGACACTCTACAAAACCCAGATTACTAGTTCAACAAACCTACAATGCAACTCAATGTCTCCCATAACAATAATCCCATCTTGTAGTCCAATGCTTCACATAACACAAAATAAACTTTCCGCAGCCATTTGTAGGTACAATAACACACCCACTCAGCCTCAAATAAATGTTATATCTCCACTGTTACACAAGAAATATGACACCCCTGCTTCAACAACGACACATAATACCACCCAAAAGGAAAACATTTGTGGCAACACCCATTTGTTGATTGGAGAATTTAATACTTTGTGCCCCCGACGATTTGTTGATCAGAGAATTGAATACATTAGGGTTCCAAACGACACATAGAATCACCCAAACCCAAGCCACTCAGACCACCCACGACTCCTGAGCTCAAAAATTTAATACACCAACATTCCCAAGAAAAAATGCGCAGTTGTACCCCTGCCAAAACCATTAAATATTTGTATATAATTAATAAGAAAAATGCAAGTGACAACAAGATAAAAATTGGCAAATCCAAGTCACCTCACAGTCGCAACCAATGAGACGTAAGAAAAATCATTCGGTAAAATAAAATAAAAAAAACATGTTTTTTACAATCCTAATGTTTGACCATAGAAAAAAAAAAAAGACACGACAAACGTACGCCAAGACAATTTAGAGATCAATAATGTTATATTCTAAAATGCCTCTAGAAAATAATAAAACAAGCATTATGTTTTTGTATTATAACAATAATATATTTAACTAAACATAATTATCTATATAATACCATATATATAGACATTAGTCCATTGAATGTAGCTTGTGTGGTTGGAAGGAATGATTGTTACCCTCCCCATCCAGTTTCAAATCCTTGGAGTGACATGTTGTGTCGTTTAATGGGTCTATAAGATGCTCTTGTTGTTGAGCCCCCCAATACTCTAAAAATGCTCAGCCATCCCATGTTCTCTCACGTATTTCGGGGAGGTTTTTTGTGGACGCGGTGAGCACTGATATCTGGTGTCGTTAACCACATGTAAATACACACACACACACACACACACACACACACACACACACACATTAGCTTGGGTGGTTAGGAGGAATTATTGTTACCCTCCCCACCCAAGTTCAAATCCTTGGAGTGACATGTTGTGCCCTTTAAAGGGTCTATAATATTCTCTTGTTGTTGAGCCCCCCAATACTCTGAAAATGCTCGACCACCCCATGTTCTCTCATGGATTTCGGGGAGGTTTTATGTGGATGCAACGAGCATTGATATATGGTGTGTGTATATATATATATATATATATATATATATATATATATATATATATATAATTGATTAATAATATAATATACATTAATATACATGCCAATAACACCATAACTACACCCTCTAAATGGGGTACCATGTAGCAGAAGGAGGCCACGCAACCCTCCCCTTAACTCAGCCATAAATATGTTCAGTCGTCGTCCCTCACCTCAGCCTTGAATGGAGGGTGACCTTAATAGCTTGCAGAGGAAGGGAGGATAGCTCCCTCACATTAGTTTAATGGAGGTCTTGTCGATTAATGGCAAGAGGCAGGTGCTGAGTACGGGTGGTTGCATTGCATTCATGTCCATCCCTTGGATATCTATCCATCTTAGCCATGGATTGCAACACTTCTCCTTCGTGCTCTGTCACCTCGCTCTGCTTGGGAATTGGGTTTTGGCACAGTTGGTTCTCCTAGCTTCAGTCCAGTTGGTTCTTCTCCCCCAAGGCTCTCCCATGCCGAGAGAGAGAGGAAATCCCATGCGAGGCCCTACCTAGTACAGTCATGCAGCCAGGAAGAGATGCTTGCACAATTTGGAGCGGGCCCTGTTCATTGCTCGGAATCAGTGAATTGTGTGGCATCATACTTCACCAATGGCCTACATTGAGGAGGAATTTCTAGAGGAACCAATCCAGGTTCCACCAGAATCCCTCCTCTACACAGCCCCAAATGATTACTTGCACCCCAACATTAGTAAAAAGGATACAGGTACAACGAAAGCCATGGAAGGCGCCACATGCATTGTTCATAAGGAATTCTCGGAAGAATTCATCCACATGGCCCAAAACACATACATTCACCCCAACACCAATGAGGTGGTTACGGGAGAAATGATGGATATGGAGGGAGCCACTTGCACTATGCAGGAGAAATTCCCCATCTCGACGCCTCCACTGTTGAATACAGTTAAGGAATGCGACCAGGCTCCCCTCGACCTCTTCAACCCGGAGTAACTGGAGCTCATTTTCGACATCAAAAGTTATATGGCAGACCAACTTCATTGAGACAGCCTCATCAGCAACCACATTGATATGTTGTTCGATGGATTTTCGAACGCACCAACCAAGCAGAGGTGCCCAACCTATGCGCAACCCTTCGTGCTCTAGCCCAACGAAAACATCCTTCATAGTGGAGCTTCAGAATGTCAGGTTCCATGGTCCTCAAAGCTCTGCTAATGTCTATATTTGCACAGTACTCTGAGCTCCAACTGTGCGAGGATGGTGCTTTTTTCTTGTTAACCTGGACTGGTACTCTTCTCATTTCTTGCCTAGTTTTAATTTTTCATAGGTTTTTAGTTTGTTTAGCTTGCATAGACAATTTTGTCATCATTATCATCCACCACCTTCTCTGGTTTCCAATTGGTAGGGAAAGTGGTGGATGCCATTTTTTGGCCGAAAGCGTAGTATGCGGCCACATGTTTCGGTTTCCACTAGTTTTGTGGAACAGGTGGCAGGCCAGCAACATGTATCATTTTTTTATAGTGACAACTCATTGATAGGAAATGCCTCTTTTTATTTACAAAAAAAAAAAAACACCATAATCTACACAACACACACACACACACACACACACATATATATATATATATATTCAATATATGCTTATTGTTAAATATATTAATATTAATTTATATAAACAGTGACGACATATCTTTGAAACAAATAAAACATATACATTACTATATAGGTGAATAACCTTGTAATCTACCTAACAAAATAATACATTAAATACATATATATTTAATATATGTTTATTGTTAAATATATTAATATTAATCTATATAAACAATGGTGACATACGTTTGAACCAGAGAAAATGTCAGGGACTAATTTCCACACTACTAAAACGTGAATCAATATATCTCATTTTTTATTCTCTTTGACAACATGAGAAGAACCCAACAAAAAAAAATCAATAAGCACAGACTTGGATGCTATAGCTTTCAAACAGAGGAATGAAAAAAAAATCTATTTTATTCTCTTTGACAACAAAAGAGAAACTTGAACCAATCTAGCACCATCTCTAATCTCTTTGAGACTAGAAAAATATAATGATACTAGAGCCGCGAACCAGATAAACCAAAAAAATAGGCAATAAAATCTACGAAACAAATATATTCTCTTCGACAACCAAAAAAATCTAAAAAAAGAAACAATCGGACCAAGGAACTATAACTTGCAACATAAATAATAACCACATAGCTTTGAACCAAATAAAACCTAAGAAACTAATTTCTACGCAGCTACAACTTCAATTAATCGTTATTCTCTTTGACAACAGGAAAAGAAACTAATGAAAACAAGAAGCCCGAACCAGGGCATGATAGCTTTGAACTAGTGAAGCAAAAAACTTTTTGTTTTACTCTCCTAAGTTTCTATTTTATCCATGGTTAGAAGAGGAAATTATAATGATACTATAGTCGTCAAATAGAGAAACCAAAAACATAGCGAATAAAATCTACGAAACTATAACAACTTGCACTAGAAAAGATAGAAATACACGGTTAGAAAAAGAAAATATAATGATATCATAGCTAAGAACCCGAGAAACCCACAACATATCTAATAAATTCTACCAAATAAATCTATTCTATTTGACAACAAGCCACTATAGCTTCGAACATAAATAATCATGACATAGCTCTGAACTAGAGAAAACCCAAGAAACTAATTTCCACACAAATAAAACTCGAATCAATCTAGCACCATATTTATTCTCTTTGAAAACATGGAAAGAAACTAATAAAAACGAGAAGTAGGGACCATGGTACCATAGCTTTCAACCGCAGAAACTAGAAAGTTTGTACTTTGTCCATGTCTAGAACAAGGAAAATATAATCATTCTAAAGTCATGAATCAAAGAAACCAAAAATTTAAAAAGGCAATAATCGCACCAAGGGATCATAGCTTCAAACATAAATAATGACGTCATAGATTTGAACCAGAGAAAACCCAAGAAACTAATTTCCATGCACCTAAAACTTCAATAAATATTTATTGTCTTTGACAATAACAAAACAAACCAACGAAAACAAGAACCCTGCACCAGGGCACCATAGCTTTGAACCAGAGAAGCAAAAAAAATTATATTCTACCATCCAAAGTTTTTATTTTATCCACGGTTAGAAGAGGAAAGTATAATGATACAATAGTCACCAACCATAGAAACCAAAAACTTAGTGAATAAAATCCACGAAACTAACTCATTATCTTTGACGACAAATTAAAAAACAAAAAAAAAGAAAGTATTGAGTCAAGGTACTATAGCTTCAAACAAAAATAATCACGATAGAGCTTTGAACTAGAGAAAATATAAGAACTAACAAGAACTAAACCAGGGTACTCACAATGACCTCATTGTATGGAAATTCGCACCAACAAAGCTAGAATTCCACGATTAGAAAAGGAAAGAATAATACCATAGCTGTGAACCAACGAAACCCATAACATATCTAATAAAATCAACAAAACTAATCTATTCTCTCCTATTCTCTTTGATACCAAATCAAAAAACCAAATAAACCAAGAATCCCAGACTAGGGTACTCACAACAATGGAAGCCTATAAAACTTTGCACTAGCCCAAAAATCGATAAGGATAATAGCATTACCCAACTCCAAAACACTCGCGTCGTGGACAATTTCGTCGACCAAAGAATCCAATACACTAGCAATCCCAACACCACTCACTCACAACAATCATAGCCTATGGCACTCTACAAAACCCATGTTACCAGTTGAACGCACCCACAATGTCTTTCAGAACAAAACAAAAACTAAGAAATAGATCATGAACATCATACTCACAATGATGGCAAGCTATAATGCTTTCGATGATTTGCTCCACCAAAAAACCTAATACACCAACAACCACAACCCAACGTGCTAACATCAATGACATCCCTTGGCACTCTACAAAACCCAGATTACTAGTTCAACACACCCACAATGCAACTCATTGTCTCCCATAACATCAATCCCATCTCGTAGTCCAATGTTTCACATAACATGAAATAAACACGAAATAAACCATATGTAGGTACAATAATACACCCACTCAGCCTCAAATAAATGTTAAATCTCCAATGTTATGCAAGAAATATGGCACCCTTGTTTCAACAATGACACGTAATACCACCCAAACAGAAAACATTTGTGGCACCTGCCATTTGCTTATCAAAGACTGTAATATTTCACGCCACTGGCAATTTGTTGATCAAAGAATTGAATACAAAGGGTTCTAAGTGGCACATAACATCACCCAAACCCAAGCCACTCAGAACACCCATGATTCATCAACCCAACAATTTAATACACCAATGTTCCCAAGAAACCACACAGTTGTACCCCTGCCAAAAGCATTAAATATTTTTTTATAACTAAAAAAATGCAATAAATAATAAGATAAAAATTGGCAAATCGAAGTCACCTCACACATGCAGCCAATGAAACACAAGAAAAACTGTTCCAAAAAAATAATTTTTACAATCCTAATGTTTAATCATAAGCCAAAAAAAATACACCAACCAACTAATAGCAAGTCAATGAGAGGTTAACCGCTAAGCAATTACAATATACAGCCAGAAACATGTATAATAATATTCAATTGGGTTTGAGTGAACCTTTCAACAAATACTTTTATTCTTTGGTGAAAGTTTCAATTGTAAAAGGACCTTTAGTGATATTTTTTAATATTATTAATAATGCACTTACATACAATTGTAATAAATAAATAAATATATTATTATTAATGCATTTACATACAATATGTAAAAAAATTTAAGAAAAAATATTTTTTATCTTCCATCTTAATTCCACATAAATAAATCCATTTTACTAACAAAAAAATATATATATATATATAACAAGGATATACTACACTGTGATGATTCACAACATCTAATTAATATCAAAATAACCTTATCATACATAAATTGCCTTGCCACATAAATAGGTGGAATGCATATGTAAATATTGCTAGTCTTTGATTGGTAAATTTTGAAAATAAACATATGAAGGAAAACATATGAATATATTTGTGTGTCTTACATTACATTATAATATATATATATATATATATATATATATATATATATATATATATATATTATTTCATTTCATAATTGTTTAAATAAAAATTCAAAATTGTTTGAAAAAATAGTTGTTAATTTTGTATTTAATATAAAAAGTATTTTTTAATGATTATTTGTAAATGATTAAATTTGAATCTTATTAGAAATTGTGTATTTTTTTGATAAATAGAAATTGAAAAATTAAAATAAATAATAAACATAACACATTGTGAAAATGAGAAGTTTAATAAATAGATACGTTGGATATGTTGTGTAAATTATGTTTACAGTTATAATATAAAATAAAATAGGAATTATGTTCCACATTATATAATATAAAATAAAATAGGAATTATGTTCCACATTATATAGTAAATACACCTATTAAAGATATAAATCACATAAAAATAAAAATAAAATAAAATGCAAATCCATTTTATTATAATTGTCGATGGCATGGTATATAGCGATTGATATCACATTGACCAGGTATTAATTCATAGTTGACCAAAAAATTGTGTGTAGTTTTTTAAAGTTTTACATTACAAGTTGATATTTTTTTATTTATGTAAACACATTTTTTCCAATCTAATTAGTTAGTAAAACCAACCCCTTATTGTTGGGGCAATGACGGAAAATAAATTTGGTTGGGACGACGACAAAAAATAAATTTTGCTGGGGCGACGGTGGAAAATAAATTTGTTAAATGTTGAGGTAATTGTCGTTGAGGTTAAATGTGGAGGTGACTGTCGTTGAGGCATGTCTATAATATAGGTACAAAAGTATAAATTGAATGAGGCGTTCTAATGACAACACCTGGTATATTACTGGTGTTATAATGAAGATGGTGTTATAATGAAGAAGTTAATGCTATAATGAACTACTATAATTTCAAACCAAACAGAACTGAATTTACACATTATATGGATTTGGAACTCTAATACAGGGGTTGCAACACTCGATCCTATGGTAATGTGGGTGTGGAAGGAAATATGAGGTAGCCGATCACGCTCTGTCTGTAGGGTAGGAATTTTTTTCTCCTGAGTTCCTCTGCCTGAGCCCTGTTTGCTGTGTAGTGAAGCTCGTGCGCTGAAGCCGGAACCCCCCTCCTGTTGGTACTCGATATATACTGAAGCTCTTGGGTTGACGCCAGAACCTCCCTCATGTTAGGACTCGATATATAAGTAGTTCTATTATTGGTGATGTTGGCCATCTTCTTATTCTGATTCTTCCAGCAGCTGATATAAAGAGACTGTTGGGCGAATTTTCCGAGTCTTCTGAATATGTGCATTTTGAGAAAACTCGGAGCCTAGTGATATTCCTACCCACGAATATTCCCAATGATGATTTACCGATACTCAGAATGTCAAAATCATGTGATTCCACCCGGTATATTATTATATCCCAAAATCCACTTGGATCACTCGAACTCTTCTATAAACCTATTGATCTCGCATCATCTCCTATGCTTCCGTACTCATTCTGAAGCTGAAATTTACTTCTGTGGAGGAGAATGAGGTAGCAGAGTGTGGAGAGGATACCTAAGTGCATTATTTGACAAGATGTAAGAGATTTTCACACCCTTGATTTTGCAGAGTGCAGAAGAGAAAGGTCGGAGCCTAGGGGAACTGGCACAAGGAGATGACAGAGAGATGAGGTAAGGTTTTATTGTTTAATTATTTTTTATTTGATGGAGTAGGAGGCACGTGGGCTTCATGCAAGGTCCCACACTATCCACCCTCCATTCGTAACATTGTTATAAATATTTTCTGCCACTTCCTATGCATACATTTCTACCACTTCCTATCCATGCACTCTCCATGACAGGTGTTATCAAACATCCGACCTCATCCCTTCAAAAAAAAATATTAATTATCAACCGGATTTTGAATCCGATAACAAATACAGTAAACGAAGTGACCAGAGAACACAGACCTTTTCAAATTTTGCTTCTGGAAGTAGGTTGTCTTTGTAAGAATTCTTTGTTGCTTCAGACCTTTCATGTATTCTTTCTTCGATTTCAAATTCTGAGAACGGTTTTGAGAATAATTTTAGTTGCTTTAATTTATTACCACTGTATAGTATCTTTGTAACCATTCTTTGTTGTTTCAAACATTTCGTGGATTCTTTTTTAAATTCTTTTGTATTCGAATTTTGGTTCTTAGATTAGTTCTACTCGTTTAATTCGTTATGCTTTTATAGTCTTTTGAGAGAATCATTAGCCAAAATGAGTTAAATGGGTCGCAAACTCAGGATTTGTATTCTGGTATTTCACAATCAATGGTTTTTATATTTCACTTCCCTTACTATTCTGGTATTTCGCAATCAATGGATTTTATATTTGACTGCCCTTACTATTCATAGTAAGTATTTTTATTTTCCTTATAAATGTGATAAGATCTTTATGATTTGTAGTTATGGGAAAGACAATTTAGAGAGAATGGTTTATTAGAGGCAAGCCAATCTATAGCTCTATGAAAGCATGTGTATAATTGTTGAAGCTAAATTAATTACAAAGTGGTGATTTATAAAGAGTTATTTTTGGCTTAACCTAGAAACACATTTCCAAACTGAAATGCTTGTTACATATTAAAATTCTGAAAAGCTTTCCAAACTGAAATGCTTGTCACAAATTTAAATTCTGAAACGGTTTCCAAACTGAAATGCTTGTTACAAATTAAAATTATGTAATGAAATATTAATATTGATAATACAAATTGGAGTAGCTTCCCTTTTGAGTGAGTTTCCATCCATTTCTTAATTGTAGCTATCCCCACCTTGAGCCGAGGAACTCTTCTTATTTTTATCTGATGATGGCAACTTTACATAACTTGAAAAGGAAAGTTTTTTCAAGTTCCATCTCGTGCCTCTCCATCTCTCTGCCCTCGCTCGCTCTTCTGGGGAGAAAAATCTCTCTGAAGCTCCATGTTCTTCTTGACCCTCTCACCTTCGATAAAGTCGAAGGAGAAACAACGTATATCATATGAGTATATGTTGATTCAATTATGTATGATATTATGACATTGCGAGACAGAGCATACTCTAGTGTTATGAGATTAGTATACGCTGCCATGCGACAATGTACAAGGCTGCATAATGGCAGGTATACGCTGCCATGTAGCCTTGTTTAAAATGGAAATCCATTTTATTTCTATTTTTTAGCGGATTCTCTTATATACTTTGATATTTATCTTTTACATATTATTGAAATTATGATTGTTGTTATTTTGAAAAAAAAAAAATAGTGAGAAGCAAAGGATTTGAAGAAAAGAAATCAAGTGGTCATCCATAAAATTATGTAAATATTAAAATATAAAAATATGAATTATAAAGTATATGTGTATATTCATTCATCATTTCAATAGCACTTAAAAACTTGTTAAAAAACAAGCAATCAAATAATTTCCTCATATATACTAAATTATAAAAGGGAACTTAAGTCACTAATAGAGTAATCGTTGGACACACTGATCACACTAAGAGGCGAGTGAATCAGTGTGAGGTTCTTTTTACAACTTACAAAACTTTAGTTAGTCATCAACATTCACAACATCATTACACATTACTTTTATTCACACTTAGTTGCTTGCATGTAAACATATCGCAATGACATATATTAACAATAATGAACTATTTTCCATCACAATAAAGAACACAATGAACACAAGATATATCTATAAGTTTCTTTTGTACTACAGACTACAATCCTTGTGGTTTATTAACACCAACTAAAATCAGCACCAAGTCAAACAGAGCACCAACTTTCAATGCAACACCCAGCCTGCAAATCTCAGCACCAACAGAGAAGAGGAATCCAATCCTCAAGTACAAGACCCAGCTTGTAGACAGAAAGCAATTTGTCAAATTGTACCAACATTCTATACCAAGACAAGTGCATCAACTATGCACAACACAACCTGTCACAACAAGCTCTCACCTCAACTTGTCTCATTAATATCATCATCCAAATATGACCTACTATCAAAGATAAATCATCAATTCAACTCTCAACCATATGCACAATATCACCAAGTTAACCAACAAGATACCTCTAGCAATACACCATACTCTCCATAAACCAAATACCAAAAACCCTTACACAAGACCATGTGCCAAACCTCATTGTTATGTAGCCTCAAGCATGTACCATGTCATGACCAAATGTAATCATCAAAACACAAATATAAACATACATGTAACTTTGTAACAAGCCTGGTGTATGTGATCATAGACTTGCAAACCTTCCTTAAATTCAACAATAAGAGACTATCATTTTCATCAAACTTTACTTTAGTCTCGCATGACTAATTTTGGATTAGTCAACAACCCTAACTTGCAACAAGAATAACTTTGTACCTGTAATGCATAAAGGTATGAAAATTATATAAAATATTATTTAGCGTCTTCTCTATAAATCCTCCAGGTTTCACTTCTTAGAACCTCCCAGAAAAGGAGTTATAGCAAAAATGGCAGACCTTGCTGAATTTTGGCTTATTCTAGAGAGCGAACTTGTAGAGAATTCCACGCGCGAAATATTTTCTGTATGGACCTAAAAATGGTAAAAAAACATACTACATACTATACTCTAACCAATTCATTTGGTATCACTGAATTTGGACCTGTTATGAATAATTTTTTATGTTTTTACCCAGAACAATTATTTTAGACTAGTTTTGGGACTAGCCACAAACCCTATCTTTCACAGAGAGTAACTCCCAAACTACAACGACCCATAAGCTGAAATTTTTATCACAATTACTTGGATATTTTGTCTCAACATCATTCATATTTCTCTATATGAATCATTCTAGAAAACAAGTTATTGTGAAAATGGTGAGATGACTTGTAAATACCATACCTTAGAAAGCATCATCAAAAGACTTTATCCTCCCTTGAATTTCGGCCTTCTTTACTTCACCTTCATTATGAAATTCACCTTAGATCTCCTTTGGTTACCTCAATCACTTGTATATATTCAATATGCTCAATATATTCTAATGGGATACCCTTTCTCTCTTATTTATACTCTCCAAGCAGCTTCCTCTAGAAGTATCCACTTAGCCACTTTGTCCACTTAACCAAATTTGTCCATTTAGCCACTTTGTCCACTTAACCACTTTTTCCACTTAGCAAACTCTCCACTTCTATTTGCAACTAATTTATTTTTAATTGTTTTCTTGTTGCAACCACTTACCCCATGACTAACCACTTTGACTGGTCAACTTCTTCTAGGAGCTTCTAGAATAATTTGACTTCTTTGACCTTCTAGGGGCTTCTAGATAACTCATGAGGGTTCTCCAACTTCACATGCCCATAACTCTTTAACCATAAGGAGTTATGTGATGTTCCACATATCATCGGAAACAACATGACATATATTATCCGTATGGAATAGTTTCTCCTGCAAATTCACTGATCTAATTACGTTATTCCTTAGTCAAACTTAGGTTCCCTAAACACATTGCTGGGCTACTCAACCGCCTCACCATTTGGACTTCACAAAGCATCTTCCCATGAGGTATTTCACCATAAGAAAACCACTTTGAGAACTTTATCCAAGAGCATATTTCCGTGAGGGATTTCAACATAAGGGGACCACTTTGGAGTTTATCCATTTGGTTCTTCCTATCAACCATGACATGACATCAATGTTAAAACTCCCTTAAATATCAACACATCATTATGACACCAGTTGACATCAACCCTTTGAAAACAATTACATCAATGACCATGTAACCTCCCACTCTTGTGCACACTGAGCAACTTATTCTTTGAGGACACTTGCGTGCAAGTGATCTAGGTCATTATACTATTGATTGTTTTGATTATGATTATGAGATATTTTGGATTTGATGATAGGTTATTTTATTGTATTTACATAGACAGGTGCTATTGATTGGGTTATCCTGAGTGTGCAGGACTCTGGACATTGAGGATGTTGAAGCATCGATGAAACCCCTTGGACTTCAGATCGAGTCAGGGAGTGGACTGTTAGGTTTTGAATGTTGTTGATGTAACATATGTACATATGATTAGATATTATGATGTTGATTGTTATTGCTGACATGATTCATTGATGGATGTGGGCTAATGATAGCTTGTCGACCAGACTCACATTTGGAGTACAGGGGTCACACACGACAACTAGATACATTGAGGGAGAGGTGTGGCAACAACCCTGCCACAACCTACTAGCACTCCCATTGTGGCTAGAACTGTAGGTTAACAATTACCTAGTTCGAGAGACCCGCGATGTCGTGAGGACAGACTGTGACAATCGCTCACGATGATTCTAAGGGGTGCGCAATAAGGCAGGGTCCTTATTCCTTAGAGGCCCTTAGTCTCCCACAAGATCACCTGACGGAGTATTGACTCCAAGGGTTTGACGTCTACCAGATTCAGTCAAGAGGCGAGTGGCACCCTTGGAGCACATAGTGCATCTTGAAGGGCACGTTGAGCAAATAAAACAGAAAGAGGCGAGTGGCACCCTTGGAGCACGTAGTGCGTCCTGAAGGGCACGTCGTGATTTTAATTGTGGTAATTTAATAAACCTAGTGCCTAGAAAACTATGCCTTCTTAGGACCTAGTCGGCCTTAAAATAGATGATGGTATGAGTGAAGTTTAATAACTAAAAGTTCCCTTAAAAATTGTCGCCCAACCTAGTGAAATTTAAACCTAGGTCTAAGTAGAACATGTGGATAAAGAAAAACTAAATAAACATGTAACAAGAAGGGGGGTAAGAAATTTAAACTTTAATTATTAAAGTAAAAATTATAATGGAGGACTAAATTTATTAAAAGGGTAAATGGTTGTTTTTATCTACACTTGCTAAATTGATTTTTAGTTAAAAAGGAAAAGAGGGGAAAGTTAAAAGAAAAGGAAACTTAAAGAAAAGGGGAATGTCTAACTTAGTAAGGAATCTAGCCTTTGGGACTTTCTATTTATGAACTCAACTAGGAATTAAGTGAGACATAAGTCATTTAAGAATTTTAAGGGAATATTGGGACACCAAAGAACATTTTTAGGAACGCTTTTAGGTGGGTGAGGGAAATAGGAATAATTAATTAATTAATAAATTGATTTTCTGGTGCAACTAGGGGATTAGGCGACATGTGTATGGGGGAGGTTTTTCCTAATTAAATAAATGAAAAAAAAATCTAATGATGGTTTGGGAAACTAATGACTAAGAAACTCTATAAAAGGGATGGCAAAGGAGGAGTATGGATCACATTTGGCTTGTGTAATGTTACGCTGTTGAAATTTATCTTGACTGAGTTTTCACTTGTGGGAGTTGGGTTACCCATCTCAGGTAACGAGTGGTAGCTCAACCTTGCAAGGAGAGTTGGGTGCTACCATTCTATGGTATTATGTGTGTGGCCCCTTTGTGGCCCGGGGGGCTTAGGGGGGAGAAGAGTACCCCTAGCGTTGGATGAGAGGTACCGGTGAGGTCTCATCGGTCGGAAAGCGGGATCTGGACAAAGCAAATGCACAGGAGGACATCTTTGCCTCATCTTCGTTGGTAAAGGTATGCCTATTAAGGTTGTTACTTGAAATAAAGTTTAATTTACACTTGTTTATTTTACTGTATTCAGATGTTGATTTAATTGCCATGAGATTTCCTTGCACATGTGTTTCTACGGTGTTTGTAACAGGTTTTTGTAAAATCATAATTGGTAATAGTAATCTCCTTGTCGCTTGATTCATCCTGTAAGAAACCTTGCTACCCACAGTGTCTTCTATTTCTGGGTTACTGTCTAATTGCGTGTGGCCAGAATGAGCCTCGGAATCAAAACATTGCCTGTGTTTTCTTTATTCCTTGATTATGATTTCTTTCATTATTTTGTTCTCCTTGGAGAAGGTCTGGATGCATATTTGTGTTTTTATCTTATGTTCCTTTATCCTTTAAGTTATTAGTCTATGCGTGAGCAGTCGGCCAGGAGCTGAATTGACTGTCTTTCACTCTGGTGTTAAAGATTTAGATTCAAATGCCTTGTTTTCCTGTGCATGGATAATAAGTGTAGGATCATTATCTGCCCAACAAATCCATTGTTTGTACAATGACAATTCTTCTTCATTTCTATGCGATTATTGTGTTCTTACACTCTGCACTTTCATTTTTTTTAATTTACCCAAGCGAATCGCTTCCTCCTTCCTCCAGTTAATGCATAAATCTCTGTGTTTTATAGAGGCCTTTTTCTCTGCATTTGTAGACTCATCTCTCTATGCCTAGCCAATTGTTTACTTAAGCTCCATTTCCTTCCAAAATTTGTATCAAATATGAAAATACTAAATATGAGTACAATGTTGAAATTCTTTTGGTCGATACTCACTCAAAGAGAGTCCACCTGTCATGTTTTACAGGTCTGTCTTTAGTAAAAGACTTATGCCTGAAATTTTCTTCAGGTTTCTGGACATATCCTTGGTTTCCTTTAGTTCCCGACGAGGCAACCATGATTTGAGAGTTTCCTCAATTCTTGTTGTAAGAGATCTTGGGTCTAGTGCCCCCTTCCTAGCTTCCAAACAATGGTTAAATTTCGATGCACATGCTTGTTGTTGTGCCATGCGTGCTTGTTGTTGTGCCATCCGTATTTTTTTGTTTTATAGAGATCCTGAATTATCCACCTGATTTCATTTGTCCTCGAATGTTTATTTACACTAGGTAACGATTTAATTTTTGTAGAGTTTTAAATTCCCTTTTAAATGTAATTACACAACAATTTAAGGGTAATTACACAAAGATGTTTACTCAGAGTCTTAATGAACTCCCAACAGATTTAAATCTTGAGCAGTTAGATCTGGTAATGTTTTCATAATTTAGAACGCCTTAATTTTTTATTGGCAGTGATTTGCTTGGCAGAGATGCGAGGACAGAAGCGTTTTTAGGTGGCCAGTGGCGGTTACTCCTGTTTTTTTATTATTTTGTGATCTCTGAGTTTTCTTGGTGAGTTTTTATTCCAATCCGCCTTTTTAAATTCATTAATATTTGTTGGCCCTTGAGAATCCCCTTTACGGACAGTTGGCATGAGGTGTAATGAGTGCATCGGGCTTTTATTAACCTTGAATGAATACAAGCAAAATATTAATTACACAGAGATAAGAAATTAAGTCAGTGCATGCCTTCAAACGCTATAAATATTGGTGTTTACCAGCTTAGTGTTTTAATTGTTTTAGTTGTGTATTTACCAGCTTTTGTTTTAAAAATCTGGGCATCAACTTCATGCTTCCATTTTAACTATGATTATCTTAGTTATACAACAATTTAAGCATGAGTAACCATTTAATAGTTTAATAGTTTTGCATATGACTATTAAGTTTGGTTCCAATTGATACATAACAGTTTAATTGTGGAATAATCGTATGACAATTGTCCGTTCTAATAGATTAATTGATTAATTGCAATGGTAATAGATTAATGGTTGCAATGGTATTAGATTAATTGTTTCAAGGGTAATAGCTGCAAAGGTAATAAATTAATTTCTTAAATAGATTAATTGCTTAATTGCAATGGTAATAGATTAATTGATTAATTGCAATGGTAATAGATTAATGGATTAATTGCAAGGGTAATAGTTCACTCATTTTCACTTAGTCATAATGATTTCATAGCTAATGGTTTATGGTTTATTTGTGTAATAGTTTAATGTCTTGCGCAAGATTATTGGTTGAGGGCTTAATAGTTTTATTAGCTAAATTGATTAACAGTTTAACCGTTAATTGGTTACTATGTGCCTTGTGCCTTAAGTTGAATTGTAAATGGTGGTTGGTCACAGTCGTTACACCACATATGATTGCCTTGTAGGAAACATGAAATCCTTCGTTTAGTTGTGAAATTTAAATTTGAATGATGTAACCTTGCGTCTTGTTGACTTGTTGATTGGGTGCTTGGGTATAGTATTCGTGTATTTATTGACAGATAATTCGGTCTCCTAGTGCGAGGGATTTTTCTTGGGTTAAAGGTCTAGATATGTTATGTTGTGCCATGGTTATTGTCATGCCTATCGCCTTGTGAAAACATGATTCCTGATGAGGGGATCATTGCGTGCCCTGATTGATAGATGTGAATGATAACCTGGCTAGAGTCTTGTGCTTCTTGATGTGGGTGTATTGTTCATTGTAATTGATGTTGGTACTTGGTTCTATAATGCCTTAATGTGATTGGTTTGCTTGCCGTAGAGGTTTCTAGTAATTGGTCATCGAATTCATTGTGTCGGGATTGTTGATGTTTCCCTTTAGCTTGTAGGCATTGTCTTTCTTGTGTTGGGTAGGTAGCCATCTTTATTTGTCTATTTTATTATCGCATGTGCGTCCAGTTGCATGATGTGCTAGTATGTTGGGTTGTTGTTGTCTGTTCCCTGATTTATGTGCATTGTGTTCATCGTCAAGTTGTGTTGATTAATTGTTGTAGTTGTTTATTTCCTGCTTAAAAAAAAAAAATACAAATTGCACTTGCTTTGCGTCGCATGTAGTCATAACAACGAGGGTCCTTAGATATGGTATCAGAGTGAGGTTCGACTCGGGACTTGGGATCACTACGACATTCGTTGATTAGATATTTAATTATGACGTTTCTAATTAAGTTGATTTGTATTCGTGCAGGTAATCATGGTTAGAGAACGCCGTGGAGGCAGATGACAGGGTGCTAGGGGAGGAGGCGCAGTGCCCCCAGTATCATCCACGTCCGAGGGGTCTAACCCCCAGGGAGACGAACAGGTTGTTAGGAAGGAACATATAGTTGTAGGTAATGTGGTTGTGCTAATCAGGTCCTTTCAGTGGATGTCTGAGACACTGATCAACCGTTTGGATAGAGATGAGTCCAGGGCGTCGACACCCCCTAAGGGTCTACAATGCGCTCTGGTCGATATTGGTAGTATTCACCGTGAACTCGAGAAGGTCAAATTTCCCAATTTCTTTGGTGCCCCGAACGACGCAACCATCAAGGCATGGTTGGAGAATATGGTGATGTGCTTTTCACTTCGTGACTATACCTCCAACATGAAGGTCTACATGGTGGTATTTCAACTGAAGGGGAGCTCTCTTTTATGGTGGAAGATGCTCCCGCCGCAATTGAACATGGTCATCGAAGACATGTCATGGGAACTGTTCAAGGAACGGTTCCGAGAGAGGTATCTATCTGAGGAATTCATTGAGCATCAGCTCAACAAGTTCAACGCCCTCCGATAGGGAGGCCATATGGTGCCCAAGTATGAGGCCCATTTTATGGAGCTGCTTCGGTATGCTCTACACCTGAATACCGAGAAACTTAAGGTCAACAGGTTTGTGTTTGGCCTTAATGCCAGCATTCGTGCAAAGGTTAGGATTATGATGTCTCAAACCTTGCATGGAGTTGTACAGAAGGCCCTCATAGCAGAGGAGGAGCTTATCAATGGGGGTTAGAGCAGGACTCTAGTGAGACCAGTAGGACAGGCGTCATCTAGTGTGCAACAACATCAAACACCAGCTAGACATTCACCATGATATTGTGGCTTCCAGAGAGGATCCAATTTCACCAAACCTCAGCGACCAACACTTCAACAGCAGACTCCTTAGCGAGGACCATAGCACCAGCACCAGCATCGACCGCAACAACAATAGTTTAGGCCTGTTCAACAGAACAAACCAGGGTTCCAAGCCAATGGGTCGTCAGCTTCTACTTCGGGTGCCAGGAGTACTAGACCAAAGAACGAGTGTTGGACATGTGGCGAGCCACATTACTAGTGTGACTGCCCAGTTGAGAGGACCAGAGCATCTGGATCATCCAGACCCACTACCGTGGGAGATTTGGGCAAGGCCCATTGGATTCATGCAATGGTGAATAACCGTTAGGAAGAGCACCATTCGACTATGCTCGAGACGTTAGGTACCGTCGTTGACCAGACCGTTAGTACTATTTTGATAGATCCAGGTGCTACATAGAGTTTCATTTATGGGGTAGTGATAAAAATAATTAAGGTAAAGGCAGTCGAACAAGATGAGTTTAGCTTTGTAGAAATGGTTTCAGGAGTCAAACAGAAGGTTGGAGGGAAGGTGATGGGTTGTGGCCTTAAATTTGGATATTTTGTCACAAGGGCCAACCTGTACGTCACAATATTAGGATCTTATGACATCATGATCGGTATGGACTGGTTGGAATCGCATGATGCGATACTCAACTGTAAGATGAAATGGTTGATCTTGGTCGATGATGAGGGACAGAGATGCATGATTATAGGTCAGAACCAGGGAGTCTCCCTAAGGTTTATCTCTTCCTTGAAGCTACGGAAGAGCATGCGCAAGGGATGTAAGCTTTATGTGATCCTTGCATTAAACGAGAAGGGAGTAGAGGAAGGTCTAGAACACCTTCCGGTGGTGAGAGAGTTTGTGGACGTCTTCCCTGAGGATTTACCTAGGATACCGCCAGAGAGGGATTTGGATTTTACCATCGACCTAAAGTCAGGAACTGAACTGATAGAAAGAACGCCTTATCGGATGTGGACCGCGATGTTACAGGAGTTGAAAATGAGTTGTTGGACCTAGGAATTATACATCCAAGTGTGTCACCATGGGGTGCATCTGTTATCTTCATTTGGAAGAAGTATGGGTCGTGGAGAATCTGCATTGACTATCGCCAATTGAACAAGGAAACGATCAAGAATCAATATCCGTTGCCAAGGATTGATGATCTATTTGATCAGATGAAGGGTGTGATGGTGTTTTCAAATATCGAATTGAGATTAGGGTATCACTAGTTACAGATCAAGGAGGATGACATCCCTAAGACCGCATTTAAGATGAGGTTTGGGCATTACGAGTTTATTGTTTTACAGTTTGGACTGAAAAACTCCCTAGGGGTATTTATGAGTTTGACGAACGGGGTGTTCTGCGAATACTTGGACAAGTTCGTCCAAGTATTCATTGACAATTTTTTTATTTACTCTCGGACGATGGAGGAGCATGACGAGCACTTGCACATGGTACTACAATGTCTACGAGAGAACAAATTGCATGGGAAGTTGTCTAAATGATCATTTTATCAATCGAAGATTCACTACTTAGGGCATGTCATCTCCAGTAAGGGTATCACTGTGGATCCAGCAAAGGTCGAGGCTATTATTGAATGACGTGTTCTGATGAATATCCTAGAAGTGCGTAGCTTCATGGGTTTAGTGGGATACTATCGATGATTCATCAAGGGTTTTTCGAAGATAGCAAATACGATCATGAAATTTCATAAGAAGAACAAGAAGTTTGTTTGGATCAAGAAATGCGCGAAGGCATTTCGAAGGCTCGAGGAGATGTTGACAAAAACACTGATACTAAAGGTCCCTGACATGGATGCAGACTTCTTGGTATGCAATGATGCATCCAAAGAAGGCTTAGGCGAAGTCTTGATGCAAGACGGTCGAGTGATCGCTTACATATCGAGAAAGTTGAGAAGGCATGAGGAGAACTATGCGATGCACGATTTGGATTTGTTAGCCATTATTTATGCCTTGAGAGTTTGGAGACACTACCTGATTGGAAATAAATTCAAACTAAAAATGGACCAATGTGGTCTACAACACATCTTTACACAAAGTGACTTGAACGCCCAACAACGATGTTGGTCGGAATTGATTAGAGAATACGATTTCAAGATTACTTACATAAAAGGAACAATGAAAAGAGTGGCAGATGCGTTGATTCAGAGACCATGCATATTTTCGATGATGCCTCTTCAGACGAATCTACATGAAAAGATCCTAACTTTATAGCGCGACGATCACTGGTACAAAGAGGTCAAGGATTTTATCAGACAAAACACAATGATGGTACCAAAATTCGAGGGATTTACTATGGACAACGATGGATTATTGAGATTTAAAATTCAAATTTATCTACCACCCAACGACGAGTTGAGGAGTTTGATCCTAAATGAGGCTCATAGAGAAATGTACATGGCTCATCCTAGAGTCACAAAGATGAGAGAAGACCTTAAACCCTTATTCTTCTGGAAAGGATTGCAGGCAGACATAGTTAACTATGTGGCAAGATGTCTAGAATGTCAGCAGGTGAAGGATGAACATAGACATCCGACAGGATTACTAAAGCCACACACTATTCCAGAATTGAAATGGGAGGTCATTTCAATGGATTTCATTGTTGGACTGCCACTGACGATAAGGATACATGACTCGATTTTTGTGGTAGTCAACACTCTGACAAAGAGTGCTCATTTTATTCATGTGCGTACGACGTATCATTCACCTGACATAGCTAGAGTTTTCATCAGTGATATTGTGATGTTTCATGGCGTGCCTAAGAGAATTATATCCAATAGAGGATCGATGTTTACAAGATGATTTTGGACTTGTTTCCAAGAGGCCTTGGGAACCCAACTTAACTTTAGTATCGTGTATCACCTAGAGACAGATGGGCAGACCGAAAGAAAAAACCAAATCTTGGAGGACATGTTGTGTATGTACGTGATGGACCAACAAAAGCAATGGGAATAATTCTTTCCACTGGTAGAATTATCTTATAACAACAGTTATCAAAGCACCATTAAGATGGCGCCTTTCGAGTTTCTTTACGGGAGACCATGTCATATGCCTTTGAGTTGGGATCGGCTTGAGGATAGGGTCTTGGTGGTACCAGAAGAGATCCAAGAAATGGAATATCAAATGAAAACAATAAGACAAAGGATCAAAGAAGTGAAGGATCGGTAGAAGACTTATGTCGATGCGCATCAT
Source organism: Picea engelmannii (assembly GCA_009831015.1). Taxonomy (NCBI): domain Eukaryota; kingdom Viridiplantae; phylum Streptophyta; class Pinopsida; order Pinales; family Pinaceae; genus Picea; species Picea engelmannii. The sequence continues at coordinate 68,080 of ML786488.1, read as the reverse complement.
GTCGACCGTAGTTACGAAGTTGGCAATCGAGTCTTCTTGCAGGTGAAAACACATAAGAGTTCAATCAAGTTTGGAAAGGGTGCTAAACTCTCTCCTAGGTTTGTGGGACCTTTCGAGATTGTGGAAAAGAAGGGGCCCGTGGCCTATCAACTATCATTGTCTGATTCTTTGAGGCGTATGCACGATGTTTTTCATGTATCTGTTTTGAGACATTATGTTAGTGATCCTACACATGTTATTGACATGAGTACCTTGCAGGTATCGGACGAGGGTTCTCTCATGGCAGAGCTAATCCGCATCTTGGACCATCACATTCGACAACTACGATGTCGAACAGTAGATCAGGTCAAGGTCCAGTGGGAGAACTATAGTCCACACTCGGCGACCTGGGAGGATGCATATGATATGTATCAGGAGTTTCCATTTTTGTTTGATAGCTAGTCATATGATATTGTGATACACTTTATTTCGACACTTACATACTGTGAAAATTCGGGACAAAGTTTAAAAAAAGAGACGTAACATCCCGCTCTTGTGCACACGGATCAACTTATTATTTGAGGACACTTATGTGCAAGTGATCTAGGTCATTATACTATTGATTATTTTGATTATGATTATGAGATATTGTGGATTTTATGATAGGTTATTTTGTTGTATTTACATAGACAGGTGTTATTGATTGGGTTCTCCTGAGTGTGCAGGACTCTGGACGTTGAGGATGTCGAGGCATCGATGAAACCCCTTGGACTCTAGATCGAGTCAGGGAATGGACTGTTAGGGTTTGAATGTTGTTGATGTGACATATGTACATATTATTAGATATTATGATGTTGATTGTTATTGCTGACATGATTTGTTGATGGATGCAGGCTGATGATAGCTTTCTGACCAGACTCACATTTGGAGTAAAGGGGTCACCCACGACAACCAAAGACATTGAGGGAGAGGTGTGCCAGCAGCCCTGCCACAGCCTACTAGCACTCTCGTCATGGCTCAAACTATAGGTTAACGATTACCTAGTTCGAGAGACTCGCGATGTCGTGAGGACAGACTGTGACAATCTCTCACAATGATTCTAAGGGGCACGTAATAAGGTAGGTTCCTTATTCCTTAGAGGCCCTTAGTCTCCCACAAGATCACCTGACGGAGTATTGACTCCAGGGGTTTGAAGTCTACTAAATTCAGTCAAGATGCGATTGGCACCCTTGGAGCACGTAGTGCGTCTTGAAGGGAAAGTTGCGCAAATAAAACAGAAAGAGGCGAGTGGCACCCTTGGAGAACATAGTGCGTCCTGAAGGGCACATCGTGATTTTAACTGTGGTTAGTTAATAAACCTAGTGCCTAAAAAACTATACTTCCTTAGGACCCGGTCGGACTTAAAATAGATTATGGTATGAGTGAAGTTTAATAACTAAAAGTTCCCTTAAAAATTGTCGCACAACCTAGTGAAATTTAAACCTAGGTCTAAGTAGAACATGTGGATAAAGAAAAACTAAATAAACATGTAACAAGAAGGGGGGTAAGAAATTTAAACTTTAATTATTAAAGTAAAAATTATAATGGAGGACTAAATTTATTAAANTTTAATTATTAAAGTAAAAATTATAATGGAGGACTAAATTTATTAAAAGGGTAAATGGTTGTTTTTATCTACACTTGCTAAATTGATTTTTAGTTAAAAAGGAAAAAGGGGGAAACTTAAAAGAAAAGGAAACTTAAAGAAAAAGGGGAATGCCCAACTTAGTAAGGAATCTAGCCTTTGGGACTTTCTATTTATGAACTCAACTAGGAATTAAGTAAGGCGTAAGTCATTTAAGAATTGTAAGGGAATATTGGGACACCAAGGATCATTTTTAGGAATGCTTTTAGGTGGGTGAGGGAAATAGGAATAATTAATTAATTGATTGATTGATTTTCTGGTGCAACTAGGGATTGGGCGACATGTGTATGGTGGAGGTTTTTCCTAATTAAATAAATGAAAAAAAAAATCTAATGAGGGTTTGGGAAACTAATGACTAATAAACTCTATAAAAGGGATGGTGGAGGAGGAGAATGGATCACATTTGGCTTGCGTAACGTTACACTGTCGAAATTTATATTGAATGAGTTTTCACTTGTGGGATTTGGGACCCATCTCATTTAACGAGTGGTAGCTCGACCTTACGAGGAAAGCTAGGTGCTAGAATTCTCTAGTATTTTGTGTGTGGCCCCTTGGTGGCTCAGGGGGAAGAAGACTACCCCTAGCATTGGCTGGGAGGTACTGGTGAGGTCTCATCAGTCGGCAAGCGGGATATGGACAGAGTGAACGCGCGGGAGGACATCTTTGCCTCGTCGTCATCGGTAAAGGTATGCATGTTAAGGTTGTTAATTGTAATAAAGTTTAATTTACACTTGTTTATTTTACTATATTCAAATGTCAATTTAATTGCCATAAGATTTTCTTGCACATGTGTTTCTACGGTGTTTGTAACAGGTTTTTGTAAAATCATAATTGGTAATTGTAAACTCTTTGTCACTTGATTCATCCTATAAGAAACCTTGCTACCCACATTGTCTTCTATTTCCGAGTTATTGTCTAATTACACGTGGCTAGAATGAGCCCCAAACTCTAAACATTGCCTGCATTTTTCTTTATTCCTTGATTGTGCTTTGTTTCATTTATTTGTTCTCCTCGGAGAAGGTCTAGATGTATATTTTTGTTTTTAACTTATGTTCCTTCATCCTTTAAGTTATTAGTCTGTGCTTGAGCAGTCGTCCAGAAGCCGAATCAACTGTCTTTCAATCTGGTGTTAAAGATTTAGATTCAAATGCCCTACTTTCATGTGCATGGATAATAAGTGTAGGATCATTCTCCGCCCAACAAATCCATTGCTTGTACAACATAAATTCTTCTTCATTACTCTACGATTATTGTGTTCTTACACTCTGCACTTTATTTTTATTTTTAATTTACCCAAGTGAATCGCTTCCTCCCTCCTCCAGTTAATGCAGAAATATTTGTGTTTTACAGAGGCCTTTTTCTCTATGTTTGTAGACTCCTCTCTCTGTACCTATCCAACTGTTTACTTAATATCCATTTCCTTCCAAAATTTGTATCGAATATGAAAATACTAAATATGAGTAAAACGTTGAAATTATTTTGGTTGATACTCACTCAAAGAGAGTTCACCCGTCATGTTTTACAGGTCTGTCCTTAGTAAAAGACTTATGCCCGAAATTTGCTTCAGGTTTCTGAACATATCCTTGGTTGCCTTAAGTTCTCGATGAGGCTACCATGATTTGAGAGTTTCCTCTATTCTTGTTTTAAGAGATCTCGGCTCTAGTGCCCCCTTCCTAGTTGCCAAACGGTGGTTAAATTTCGATGTTCGTGCTTGTTGTTGTGCCATGAGTTCTTGTGTCTTGCTTGTGTCGAGCAGGTAGTTGTCTTTATTTGTCTATTTGATTATTGTATGTTCGTCCAGTTGCATGATGTGCTAGTATGTTGGGTCTTTGTTGTATGTTTCCTGATTTGTGTGTTTTGTCAAGTTGTCAAGTTGTGATGATTAATTGATGTCGTTGTTGCCTTCCTACTTTAAATAATAATAATAAAAATGCACTTTCTTTGCGTCTCATGTAGTCATACTGACGGGGGTCCTTACAGACCATATAACCAATAATCAATATATTAATGATACAAACACATCACTATGATAATACTTGACATCATCCCTTTGACATCAATCCTTTGACATCAATGACAACATAGTACAAAAATCTCCCCCTTTCTCATTGATGGCGACACCAACATTGATGTCAACACCAATCATCGATGGAAACAGTTGGACATGGCAATGCTCATTCTCCATATGTGATCATCGCTCCTCATCAATTTTCATCTCACCACATTAATGTGACTATATCTCCCCCTTTGACATCAATGGAAAAGGGTAGTTCTCTCCTTGGGGCTACTCCTCTTGCATGGACTCTCATTAGGGTTTCTCCCCCTTTCTGGATGCCTTTGATCTTCCTCTGAATAATATCTCCCCATTTGGACAAGGGATTTCACTCTGGTGAAATACTAATGGCATGGCTTCCAGTCATCTCTCCTCCTGGAATCATGTTGCTGCAACAATCATGGGAAAAGGAATAACTCCCCCTCTGGGTATGTCTGCCCCTATCTTCTCTACAAGATGAAAAATATGCTACCACTACAATCTGTTTTTGTTTCAAATGATACTACTTAACCAAAACATAGATCAACTTATTAAGAATGATTTTCTCTTCATATGATGATCCTTAGACCTATCCATGCATCAAACTCATGCCATACCATACATCATGAAGAAAAATATATGTCAACAATGAATAGAGAATCATGAAAAAAACATCAACCATGTACATCTTTTGCCATACTATGTGCCAACCATGCGCAACACCCATGTACATCAACCATGTGCATCAATACCATACAATATATCAAGCAATCATCTCAACTATATCATCCCATACATCATGTACCAAAGCAATTATATAATCATGAAAACCTGCAACAAACCATGTCAGACCCTGTAAAATAGTGTCATACCTTCAAACCATGCTACAACCCATATGTACACTCCTCTTCTTGAGGATTTTTCCACAGGTACGCGACCTGTTCCAAGAAAATATCGCATATGTACACGACCTTTCTATAGGTCACCTCATGTATATATGTGACTTCTCCCATAGGAGTCCACATATGCTTCAGAAAGAGTGAAGCTTTCTTGATTATTTATTCATTCATTCATGTCTGGATGTTTGATCTTCTTCATCCACTTCTAAGAGTTTCTTGATTTCTCTGTACTTGTACTCTGAGCTTCCATCCTTTCAACATTTTCTTCCTTCCAAGTTACATTTTCTCTTCTTTCCATGCTATATGAAACACCCATCATTGACTATCTCCTTGAATTCCACCAATCCTTAGATTTGTGTCCAAACCCACTACAGTTGTAACATCTCATGGTATGACAATGAGCAGCAATGTGTCCCACTTGATTAAATATCCAACATCTTAGGATGTTATGGTGTCTTCCAACATCTCTCCTTGCACAATGTCTCCAATCCAAAGCTTTATGACCATATTCATTACATGAGAAGCAGTGACCATGAAAAATATTTTCATACCTTTTCTTTGGTGTCCACCTGAAGGTGTCTCTCTTCTGAATTTGCTTTGGGGTGTAAATATGGCTTCCTGATGTCTTCTTTGCTCTGTTATTATGAATTTTTCCTTTATTTGTCTAGGTGCTTGACTTGCAACTTTTCTTCCACTTTTTGAGAATGAAGGACTTATCGCATGCTTCTTAGAAGTGTTATATTCAAAGTGAATAGCTTCCTTGTTGTATCCAAGACTTGATTTATCATTTGGAGATATTTGGATATCTAGGATTTCATCCAAGATTGTTGAATTGTTCATGAACTTGATGTGAGTGTTTGACTCCTCTACTTTCTTTATGAGATCAACAACTTCGGCTTCCACCTTATGGCATGACTCTTCCTTTTCATTTAATTGATTCTCCAATAGTTCCTCTATCATTTTGGCTTCTTCAATTTGGGTCTTTAGATTGACATTGACTTCAAGGCATTTTCTAAGATCATCATCTACCTTCTTCTTTTCTTATGCTTGACTAATTATTTCATTCTTTAGTCTCTTGATCTCTTCTTCTTTTTCTTTTAATTGAGTCCCTTACGTAGTTTCACTTTCTTCTTGCTTCTTGAGCATTTGTTTTAGTGTCATGGTAATCCTTTGGTACTTTTATATGGTTTCCTTGATGTAATCTTAAAGATCCTTAAAAGCATAATGATCACATTCTTCTTTTTCTAAATAATAAAAAACTTTATCTTCATGCTTCAACAACAACTCTTCCTCTTTATCTATAAGATAACTGTCAGTTTATTCTACACAAACTTCTTCTATATATTTGTCTTCATTTGTAGGAAAGCATTCAACATCATCACACTTAGAATTATTGCAATCAGAGGATTTTGGAGAGTATTTACCTTCATTGTCCTTGATGGATTTGTCTTCAGTGTATTTTATTTTGTCTTGATATACATTCTCTAGCTTCAGACATAGGTCCTTGGTGGAGCAATGTGGTCCTATTCTTTCTTTGACATAATCTAAGAGTCCATTTAAATTGGTATTGAGTGATACTGCATTTTTCTTCTTTTATTCCTTTTGGGTTGCACCTTTTGACTGGTTCTTGGAGGGAATCGATCCACCAACATCTTTGTTCCAAACACGTGCTCCTTTTGAATTCAAGTACCCTTTCATATTTATTCTCCATGTCGAATAATCTGTCACATCAAAGAATGAAACTTCATCCATTTTTGTGTCCACGGATCTCCTTTAAGATTGTAAGGCTTATATTGAAGGCTTGCTCTGATACCAATTGTTGGACACACCAACCACACTAAGAGGGGGGGTGAATCGGTGTGAGGCTCTTTTTACATCTTCTTACAAAACTTTAGTTATCCATCACCATTCACAACATCATTACACATTACTTCTATTCACACTTAGTTTCTTGCATGTAAACATATCTCAATGACATATATTAACAATAAATAACTATTCACCATCAAAATAAAGAACACAATGAACACCAGATATATGTATAAGTTTCTTTTTTATTGTGGACTACAATCCTTGGGGTTTATCAGCACCAACTGAAATGAGAACTAACTCTCAATGCAAGACCTAGCATGCAGATCTCAACACCAACAGAGAAGAGGAATCCAATCCTCAAGTACAAGACCCATCTTGTAGACAGAAACCAATCTGTCAAATTGTACCAACAGTCTATACCAGGACAAGTGCATCAATTATGTGCGACACATCCTGCCACAAAAACTTCTCACCTCAACCTGTCTCATCAATATCATCATCCAAATCTGATCTACTCGCAAATATCAATCATTAAGTCAAGTCTCAACCATATGCACAATATCACCAAGTTAACAAACAATATACCTCTAGCAATGCACCATACTCTCCATAAACCAAATACCATAAACCCTTACACAATACCATGTGTCGAACCTCACTGTTATGTAGCCTCAAGCATGCACCATGTCATGACCAAATGTAATCATCAAAACATGAATATAAACATACATGTAACTCTATAACAGACATGGTGTATGTGATCATAGACTTGCAAACCTTTCTTAACTTCAACAACAAGAGACTAGCATTTTCATCAAACTTTACTTTAGTCTCACATGACTAATTTTGGATTAATGAACAACCCTGACTTGCAACAAGAATAACTATGTAAATGTAATGCATGAAGGTATGAAAATTATAAAAAATATTCTTCAGTGTCTTCTCTACAAATCCTCTAAGTTTCACTACTTGGAACCTCCCATAAAAGGAGTCATAGAAAAAATGACAAACCATGTTGAATTATGGCTTATTTTAGAGAGATAACTTGTATAGAATTCCGTGCACAGAATATTTGTTGTATGGATCTGAAAATGGTACACAACATACTAAAAATTTTACTCTAACCAATTAATTTGGTCTCACTGAATTTGGATCTGTTATGAAGAATTTATGATGTTTTTACCCAAAACACTTGTTTTAGACTAGTTTCAGGACTAGCCACAAAATCTATCTTCCACAAAGTGTAACGCAGAAACTGCAATGACCCATAAGTTGAAATGTTTATCAAAGTTACTTGGATATGTTTTCTCAACATCCTCCACATTTCTCTATCTAAATCATTCTAGAAAAAAAGTTATTGTGAAAATGGTGAGATGACCTGTAAATAACATACCTTCGAAAGCATCATCAAAAGACTTTATCCTCCCTTGAATTTTGTCCTTCTTCATTTCACCTTCCCTTTGAAATTCACCTTAGATATCCTTTGGTTACCTCAGTCACTTTTAGATATTCAATATGTTCTATAGATGTTAATGAGAGACCCTTGGTCTCTTATTTATACTCTGCAAGTAGCTTCCTCTAGAAGTATCCACTTAATCACTTTGTCCACTTAGAAAACTCTCCACTTCTAGTTGCAACTATTTATTTTTAATTGTGTTCTTATTGCAACCACTTAACCCATGACTAGCCACTTTGACTGGTCAACTTCTTTTAGGATTTTCTAGAATAATTTGACCTTATTTGACCTTCTATGGGCTTCTAGATAACACATGAGGGTTCTCCAACTTCACATGCACATAACTCTCTAACTGTGAGGAGTTATGCGACCTTCCACGTATCACTGGAAACAATATGACATATACTATCCATATGGAATAGTTTCTCCTACAAATTCATTGATCTTCATTACATTATTCCTCAATCAAACTTGGGTTCCCTAACCACATTGTTGGGCTACTCAACCACCTAACCATTTGGAATTCACAAAGCATCTTCCCGTGAGGGCTTTCACCATAAGGGGACCACTTTGAGAAATTTATCCAAGAGTTTATTTCCGTGAGGGATTTCACCATAAGGGGACCACTTTGGAGTTTATCCATTTTCTTCTTCCTATCAACCATGACATGAAATCAATGATACAACTCCCTTTAATATCAACACATCACTATGACACCACTTGACATCAACCATTTGACAAAAATTACATTAATGACCATATAACCAACAATCAACATATCAATGATACAAACAAATCACTATGACAATACTTGACATCAACCCTTTGACATCAATGAAAACATAGTACAACATTAATATTATCGATCTTATTAGTCAACCAAATAACTTCCTCCTATATACTAAATTATAAAATGGAATTTAGTCACCAATAGAGTAATATTACCGATCGTATTAGCCTTGCCTGAAGGATGCAAGGACTATTGTAATCGGCATGTCGTATTTTTATTACATTGCATGTAAGCCAATAATTCTTAACCTATGTTTCCATCCACACATGCTTTGTTCTCCCAATCAAATGGTTCCAAATAATTTGTGGTCTTATTTGGCCTCTTTTCGAGGCAATTTTACTTTATCGAAGCCATTTCTTATGTTTCGGGTTATGAATTTTCAAAGATTTGTCAAACTTTAAATGTTAACAATTTAATATTATCTGGTATATTTAGCATTAATTCTCTAACATTTTGGGCCAAGCCAGATAACCTAGGTTGTTTCTAATTTGTTTCCTATCATATGTTTGATGATTGAACATATCAAAATTGTGAAATAATTCAATTCACTCGTCAATTGAACTTGCTACAAGTGACATGTTAGTGAGCATGGGAAGAAAAATGGGCATAATCCACATATCCCTAGCCATGCTCCACGTATAGTTGGCGCCATCACATTGTCCTTGAGTGTTTTCCTTCCCGCTTGCCTCTTGCCTATGCATGTATTTATCCAACACCATGTAGTGAAGGGAGATGTAGAGTCTGTGTTATATGGCACCATGTAGAGAAGGGAAATGCAGAGTCTATACTGAGATCCATATTGTTTTACTGTTTTAGTGCATAACTCACATAATTATTCAATTTCCAGAGAAATGATAGAGCATGCAAGTGCAATATTTTTCACTTGTAATACAAGTCATATTTGTTATCTCAAAGTCTTAAAACATAACATCAATATGGGTATTGTAGTTACCTGATTCCTCTGTTCATTCACTATAAGTCATATTTGTTATCTCAAAGTATTAAAACATAACATCAATATGGGTATTGTACTTACTTGATTCCTCTTTTCATTCACTATAAGTCATATTTGTTATCTCAAAGTCTTAAAGCATAACATCAATATGGGTATTGTACTTACTTGATTCCTCTATTCATTCACTATAGTTGGAGGGGTCGTGAATCCAAGATGAAAGAACATCGCTTATGCATCAAGATTTTTCTCGGCAGCATCACATTGCATTTTTTTTGCTTCTTTTTATTAATCCATGGTCCCTCACTCTGCTTTCATTATGGGCTTTATATCGAAAGAGGAGGAAACAAGGTCTAATAAATGCAGGGTCAATATTATGACGTTCCCTTCTATTCTCCTTCCATCAAATTTGATATTCTCGCAGCATGGATCTAGTTCTAGGTCCATTCCCTACTCTAGAGTCCGGTAATTTTTTAGTTTCTCCTCATTTGGAGTAGTGACGAAAGTTTTGTGACTAGAGTTGTGATGGAAGTCTGGAGTTGGGATGGAGTTGTGACCGAGCTATGTAACTAGTGTTGTGATGGAAGTTTGGATATGGTATGTATGCCTACACATCTCTTTTCAATGATTTTGATATGCAAAAGGAACTTCAATCAATGTGATATATAAATTCAGTAAACTAAATTTGGAACATCTTGATAAGAAATTGGGAATTCAATAAAATGAATAGTATTACCTTTGAAACCCAAATTAAAATTTGTTACATTTTCATTTATAACATGTAGGCCTTTGATAAGGAATCTTTTATAACTCTCATAGTTGAGTTCATGAAAAAATTGGGATCTCCTATAACAAGAAATGAGGTTTGTGTAAAGTACTATGTAACTCATTTGGTGTGTAACCAATGGGTGACTGTGGGTGTATCCAAACTATTTTTCATGGTGGACTAGATGCATAGGGCGTTGTATTACTCTCATGTTTCCCCAATTTACAACCTCTCCCCATTTGCAGAGTCTCCCTCTCCCTACTTGCTACCCATTGAAGTGATGGAGTTAAATTAAGATGAGAGTGAAATGAGCTAAGAATAATGGAGGAGGGATTTCTAAGGGGTGGGCACATGGAATAGACTAAAAAATGAGGACATGTGTGGAGGCAAGGCTCATTACTAAAACCATCTATTCTCTTACCCACGTGCTAATAAATTTACCCATGTGTTGATAAAGTGGGTGATTTACGAAAATGTGTTGATAAAGTGGGCGATTGAAAAAAAAATGTTGTAATGAAACCAACCTTCCTCATTAACTAATGTTGTTTTGTTTAATTTTTTAATATTTTATTTTAATATGACTCTTTATTTTGAATGAGGAAATTTGTCCCATCGATTTATTTTATCAGTCATAAAATTATAATGTGTTTTGACGTTTTTGTGGCTACTATAAACCATGTTGTTGTCATAGACAATATCTAGCTATTAATGCATGACACAAATATTACAGTGAATGTCTTGTCACGCTAGAACAACCATTTAAATTGCATAAAAAAAATTGAAACCAAATGTGAAATGTTTTTCTTAATCCAACGTACAAGTCCTCACTAAAGCAATGTTGAGTGGATTGATTTTTCGCTTTCTTGATGGCTCCCAACAATATTCATGGACTAACTAGGTCTTGTAGAGAAAAATTACAAAGAATGGTTTCAAAAACCCTCACTCTTAAAAAACAAAATTACAAAGAATTGTCTCAAAAACCCTCACTCTTAAAAACCAGTGGTTCAAATTTTCTCCTAATATATGTATTCAACAAATCTAAAGTAATTCATTTCATAAATCACAAAATTTGCTTGGCAATTATTTGTAGCTAACTTTAATTTTCTATGAAAACCTTACATTTCAAAGTTTCAAATTCAAAGAAAATAGATCATTAATGGAGCTATAGGAAAATAAGTGCTTCATGGCAGCTTAGTCCCTACCATGTAGGTGAAATGGGAATAATTGAAAGGATTGGAAATGGGAATAATAATGACTTAAGTTATAATAAAACCATGAAATTAGTCGAATGGGTCATCTCCAAACCTAAACTTGACAAAGGAACTGGCCAACCGGTTCGATTAGAGAAGGCAGTATTTTACCACATATTATTTCTTCTTGAAGGGGCAAGTGCCAGTCTATATATTTCTATTTCTTATTTATTAAGAATATCACATATTATTTCTTCTTTATTTCGGAAGGTGCAAGACTGGGACTGAACCTACTCTATAAGACGAGAGAGAAAAAGAGAAAAGAAGATTTCTAAGATATCATTATCGAAAGGGTGACTTTTTCTATTAGAGATTTTTTTTTTTGATTCGTCATTTCCCACTGGTCCTCCCAACCAACATGCTAGACAACTACCATACCTAGAGATGTGAATAATTAAAACCTATTGAGACTTGAGTGTCGATAGAGGGGACTGGCTTATCACTTGATCGGGCTACTCGAGACACTATAAAACATTCCTTGAACAACTATTCCCACCAACCAAACATATAAGTATATGGTAGGTCACTAATCCCCCAAAATTCCATTTTGTTCTATTTTCCCCTCCGCAAACAACACAACAACACAATTATTTTCTAGTCAAATATTCAAAATTTGATAGTGGAATTACGTTGATCAATTTGTCAGTTGAAAGTGGGTCATCCAATCTTAGAGATGTATATGGTGATAGTTATGATACAGTAAAGATTGGGGATTTATTAGGCAACACTAAGTTCTTCTCACTACAAAACAATTTTAACTCTGCACAACTTTTCAACTCTGACAGCAACACCAGGCAAGTTAAAACTCTCGTATATCCATAGTAAAGTTTATTTGAAACCAAATTGCTCTTTTTTTGTGATAAAATGTCCCCCCATATTTATTAGTGTGGGAGTAACTAAGGTGTCGTGACCACAAGTTGGGTTCATGTTATGCCCCCTTCAATGGGTTCTCTAATACGCAAGCTACATACCTCTTCGGACTTGGTCGTGTGTGGAGAGGTCCAATGCCTAGGACTGTGGTGGTTAATTTATCAATGATGCTTTACTCACTGTGCATCCCACATCGTGGACTTAATGATAGTAGAGAACACTGATTTTTTTATCGGTGTATCCATTGACTGCCAAAGAGCTATGAGCTAGACGAAAGAAGCAAGAAGGAAAATTACTTAACCAATAAGGGACTATAATCAGAGGAGTGAATCTTTACTATTCCCTGGGGGTTATTCACATCAACTTAGGTGGAAGTAATGGTGTCAATGAAGGTGTCATAGTGAGCATATGGGAAGGCAATGATGAATGAAGTATAACATGGTGCAATGGTACAGGATAAGGTTCTGGAAAAAGGAAGAATGTGACATAAGTAGAAAATAATGAAATAGTTAATTGAGATGGTTTCTACTCTATAGATGATAGCAAAGGCAGTGATGAAAGCGGAAGCGACATATCCAGGAAAAGGTAAGTCGATGAGCGGAATGGAATGGTGGTGCAGGATAAGGGCGAATTGGCATGGTGATGCAGGATAAGGATTCGACAGAAAAACTAACATTTGAGTGTTCATGCAATAGACTGATATTTGATTGTTAATGCAATAGACTGGCATTTGACAATAGAATTGTTAATGCATAGAAGTGTTAAAAGTTTGGATATAATAGATGAATGAACATATTGTGGTCATCCTCATAAATAACTTCAATAAACTTGGACATTGCAAAAAATGCATTGTACTAAAGACTTATAATAGACTAAAAATTTAGGATATCTAAGATGAGCTCAGTAATAAGACCTCGATCTTGTTAGCCAATAGAATGTTTGATAAAACCATTTAAATATTATAAAAAAATAACTTGTTTTTTTTCTATGTACAAATTTGGAAAGCAAAAAACTATTTGCATTAAAATTCAAAATAATTGACGATCAACACTGAATCGATTGCTAGAGTCCCTGGCTTGCCTTCCGCAGGGGCTAATAAGAGAGATAACGAAGCCTGAAACCTTGTCAAATTTCCCCAAAGAGTAGCACAAAGATTTTGGAGTTGTGTTTGGAGGATATGAAACCAGGGAAAATTTTAGGGGCTAAATTTCGCCCATGGGTTAATTTTCCATGCTTTTTCCCAAAAGAAAATTTCCTAATTTCCATTTTTCTAAAAATGATTCACCCAAATTCTTTAAGATAAAATTATTTTACCTCAAAAATCGCCAAAATTTTATACAAACTATATAAAATCCTTAGAAATTTGAATATTTTTAAAAAAATATCTTGAAACATTTTATAGTTTTCATATTAAGGACTAACAAAAATCACCAAGGTTTCTTCATTTTAAAATAAATTTTCATTCTTAAAATTATCCCTATATAAAACTGGGCAAAACTAAGTGAAAATGAAATTTTAGCATTTGATATGACGAGGAGTCTATGGTATTGCTCTTCCATAGACTCCTCGTCATATCAAATGCTAAAATTTCATTTTCACCTAGTTTTACCCAGTTACTATGTCAAATCAATGTTGAGATAAAGAGAAAGAGAAAGAAAAAATAAAAATAATTTGGGTCTTTAGATCGACATTGACTTCAAGGCTTTTTCTAAGATCATCATCTACCTTCTTATTTTCTTATTCTTAACTAATTATTTCATTCTTTAGTCTCTTGATCTCTTCTTCTTTTTCTTTTAATTGGGTCCCTTGCTTAGTTTCACTTTCTTCTTGCATCTTGAGCATTTGTTTTAGTGTCATGGTAATCCTTTGGTACTTTTCTATGGTTTCCTTGATGTAATCTTCAAGATCCTTAAAAGCACAATGATCACGTTCTTCTTTTTCTAAATAATAAAAAACTTTATCTTCATGCTTCAACAACTACTCTTCCTCTTTATCTATAAGATAATTGTCAGTTTATTCTACACAAACTACTTCTATATCTTTGTCTTCATTTGTAGGAAAACATTCAACATCATCACACTTAGAATTGTTGAAATCAGAGGATTTTGGAGAGTATTTACCTTCATTGTCCTTGATGGAATTATCTTCAGTGTCTTTTCTTTTGTCTTGATATACCTTATCTAGCTTCAGACATAGGTCCTTGGCGGAGCAATGTGGTCCTATGATTTATTTGACATAATCTGAGAGTCCATTTAAAATGGTATTGAGTGCTACTGCATTGTTCTTCTTTTCTTCCTTTTGGGCTGCACCTTTTGACTGGTTCTTTGAAGGAACTAATCCACCAACAATTGTGTTCCAAACACATGCTCCTTTTGAATTCAAGTACCCTTTCATATTTATTCTCCATGTCGAATAATCTATCGCATCAAAGAATGGAACTTCATCTCCATGTTCATCCATTTTTGTGTCCACAGATCTCCTCCAAGCTAGTAAGGCTTATAGTGAAGGCCTTCTCTGATACCAATTGTTGGACACACCAACCACACTGAGAGGGGGGGTGAATCAGTGTGAGGCTCTTTTTACAACTTCTTAAAAAACTTAAGTTATCCATCACCATTCATAACATCATTACACATTACTTCTATTCACACTTAGTTGCTTGCATGTAAACATATCTCAATGACACATATTAACAATAAATAACTATTCACCATCACAATAAAGAACACAATGAACACCAGATATATGTATAAGTTTCTTTTGTATTGTGGACTACAATCCTTGGGGTTTATTAGCACCAACTGAAATGAGCACCAACTCTCAATGCAAGACCCAGCCTACAGATCTCAACACCAACAGAGAAGAGGAATCCAATCATCAAGTACAAGACCCATATTGGAGACAGAAACCAATCTGTCAAACTGTACCAACAGTCTATAATAAGAGAAGTGCATCAATTATGTGCAACACATCCTGCCACAAAAACTTCTCAACTCAACCTGTCTCATCAATCTCATCAACCAAATCTGATCTACTCACAAATATCAATCAATAATTCAACTCTCAACCATATGCACAATATCACCAAGTTAACCAACAAGATACCTCTAGCAATACACCATACTCTCCATAAACCAAATACCATAAACCCTTACACAAGACCATGTGTCAAACCTCATTGTTATGTAGACTCAAGCATGTACCATGTCATGACCAAATGTAATCATCAAAAAATGAATATAAACATACATGTAACTCTATAACAGACCTGGTGTATGTGATCATAGACTTGTAAACCTTTCTTAACTTCAACAACAAGAGACTAGCATTTTCATCAATATTTACTTTAGTCTCACATGACTAATTTTGGATTAGTGAACAACCCTGAATTGCGACAAGAATAATTATGTAAATGTAATGCATAAAGGTATGAAAATTATATAAAATATTCTTCAGTGTCTTCTCTACAAATCCTCTAAATTTCACTAATTGGAACCTCCTACAAAAGGAGTCATAGCAAAAATGAGAGAACTTGTATAGAACTCCACGCACAAAATATTTGTTGTATGGATATGAAAATGGTATACAACATACTAAAAATTGTACTCTAACCAATTCATTTGGTCTCATTGAATTTGGATCTGTTATGAAGAATTTATGATGTTTTTACCAAGAACACTTGTTTTAGACTAGTTTCAGGACTAGCCACAAAATCTATCTTCCATAGAGTGTAATGCACAAACTACAACGAACCATAAGTTGAAATGTTTATCACAGTTACTTGGATATGTTTTCTCAACATCATCCATATTTCGTTATCTAAATCATTCTAGAAAAAAAGTTATGGCGAAAATGGTGAGATGACATGTAAATAACATACCTTAGAAAGCATCATCAAAAGAATTTATCCTCCCTTGAATTTCGGCCTTCTTTATTTCACCTTCCCTTTGAAATTCACCTTATATATCCTTTGATTACCTCAGTCACTTGTAGATATTCAATATGTTCAATAGATGCTAATGGGAGACCCTTGCTCTCTTATTTATACTCTCCAAGTAGCTTCCTCTAGAAGTATCCACTTAATCACTTTGTCCACTTAGCCACTTTGTCCACTTAGCAAACTCTCCACTTCTAGTTGCAACTAATTTATTTTTGATTGTTTTCTTATTGCAACCACTTAACCCATGACTAACCACTTTGACTGGTCAACTTCTTCTAGGAGTTTCTAGAATAATTTGACCTTATTTGACCTTCTAGGGGCTTCTATATAACTCATGAGGGTTGTCCAACTTCACATGCCCATAACTCTCTAACTGTGAGTAGTTATGTGACGTTACACATATCAATGGAAACAATATGACATATACTATCCATCTGGAATAGTTTCTCCTTCAAATTCATTGATCTTCATTACATTATTCCTCAATCAAACTTGGCTTTCCTAACCACACTGTTGGGCTACTCAACCACCTAACCATTTGGACTTCACAAAGCGTCTTCCCATGAGGGATTTCACCATAAGGGGACCACTTTGAGAACTTTATCCAAGAGTGTATTCCCACGAGGGATTTCACCATAAGGGGACCACTTTGAGAACTTTATCCAAGAGTGTATTCCCGCGAGGGATTTCACCATAAGGGGACCACTTTGGAGTTTATCCATTTGCTTCTTCCTATCAACCATGACATGAAATCAATGATACAACTCCCTTTAATATCAACACATCATTATGGCACCACTTGACATCAACCATTTGACAACAATTACATTAATGACCATATAACCAACAATCAACATATCAATGATACAAACACATCACTATGACAATACTTGACATCAACCCTTTGACATCAATCCTTTGAAATCAATGAAAACATAGTACAACATAAATATTATCGATCATATTAGTCAACCAAATAACTTCCTCCCATCTACTAAATTACAAAAGGGAATTTGATCACCAATAGAGTAATATTACCGATCTTATTAGCCCTGCCTGAAGGATGCAGGGACTATTATAATCGACATGTCGTCTTTTTATTACATTGCATGTAAGCCAATAATTCTTAACCTATGTTTTCATCCACACATGCTTTGTTCTCCCAATCAAATGGTTCCAAATAATTTGTGGTCTTATTTGGCCTCTTTTCAAGGCAATTTTACTATATCAAAGCCATTTCTTATGTTTCGGGTTATGAATTTTCAAAGATTTTTCAAACTTTAAATGTTAACAATTTAATATTATCTGGTATATTTAGCATTAATTCTCTAGAATTTTGGGCCAGGCCAGATAACTTAGGTTGTTTCTAAGTTGTTTCCTATCCTATGTTTGATGATTGAACATATCAAAATTGTGAAATAATTCAATTCACCCGTCAATTGAACTTGCTACAAGTGACGTGTTAGTGAGCATGGGAAGAAAAATGGGCATAATCCACATATCCCTATCCATGTTCCACGTATAGTTGGTGCCATCACATTGTCCTTGAGTGTTTTCCTTCCCACTTGCCTCTTGCCTATGCATGTATTTATCCAACACCATGTAGTGAAGGGAGATGTAGAGTTTGTGTTATATGGCACCATGTAGAGAAGGGAAATGCAGAGTCTATACTAAGATCCATTTATTGTTTTACTCACCATACTTGGTTGGGTAGTGTATAACTCACATAATTATTCAATTTCCAAAGAAATGATAGAGCATGCAAGTACAATATTTTGCACTTGTAATACAAGTCATATTTGTTATCTCAAAGTCTTAAAACATAACATCAATATGGGTATTGTAGTTACCTGATTCCTCTGTTCATTCACTATAAGTCATATTTGTTATCTCAAAGTATTAAAACATCACATCAATATGGGTATTGTACTTACTTGATTCCTCTTTTCATTCACTATAAGTCATATTTGTTATCTCAAAGTCTTAAAGCATAACATCAATATGGGTATTGTACTCACTTGATTCCCCTGTTCATTCACTATAGCTGGAGGGGTCGTGAATCCAAGATGAAAGAACATCGCTTATGCATCAAGATTTTTCTCGGCAACATCGCATTGCATTTTTATTGCTTCTTTTATTAATCCATGGTCCCTCACTCTACTTTCATTCTGAGTTTTATATCAAAAGAGGAGGAAACAAGCTCTAATAAATGTAGGGTCAATATTACGACGTTCCCTTCTACTCTCCTTCCATCTAATTTGATATTCTCGCAGTATGGATCTAGTTCTAGGTCCATTCCCTACTCTAGAGTCTGGTAATTTTTGTTTTTCTCCTCATTTGGAGCTGTGACGAAAGTTTTGTGGCTAGAGTTGTGATGGAAGTCTGGAGTTGGGATGGAGCTGTGACCGAGTTGTGTAACTGGTATTATGATGGAAGTTTTGATATGGTATGTATGCCTACACATCTCTTTTCAATGATTTTGATATGCAAAAAGAAGTTCAATCAATGTGATATATAAATTCAGTAAAATGAATTTGGAACATCTTGATAAGAAATTGGGAATTCAATAAAATGAATATTGTTACCTTTGAAATCCAAATTAAACTTTGTTACATTTTCATGTATAACATGTAGGCCTTTGATAAGGAATCTTTTAGAACTCTCGTAGTTGAGTTCAAGAAAAAATTGGGATTTCCTATAACAAGAAAAATGAGGTTTGTGTAAAGTATTGTGTAACTCATTTAGTGTGTAACCAATGGGTGACTATGGGTGTATCAAAAAAAAATTCCATGGTGGAATAGATGCAGAGGTCGTTGGATTACTCTCATGTTTTCTCAATTTACAAACTCTCCCCATGTGTAGAGTCTCCCTCTCCCTACTTGCTACCCATTGAAGTGATGGAGTTAAATTAAGATGCGAGTGAAATGAGTTAAGAATAATGGAGGAGGGACTTCTAAGGGGTGGGCACATGGAACAGACTAAAAAATGATGACATGTGTGGAGGCAAGGCACATTACTAAAACCATCTATTCTCTTACCCACGTGCTAATAAAGTTAACCACGTGTTGATAAATTGGGTGATTGACGAAAATGTGTTGATAAAGTGGGCGATTGACAAAAAAATTGTTGTAATGAAACCAACCTTCCTCATTAACTAATGTTGTTTTGTTTAATTTTTTAATATCTTATTTTAATATGACTCTTTATTTTGAATGAAGATACTTTGTCCCATCGATTTCTTTTATCAATCATAAAATTATAATTTGTTTTGACATTTTGTGGCTATTATAAACCATGTTGTTTTCGTAGACAATATTTAGATATTAATGCATGACACAAAAATTATAATGAATTTCTCGTCACGCTAGAAGAACCATTTAAATTGCGTAAAAAAATTGAAACCAAATGTGAAATGTTTTTCTTAATCCAACTTACAAGTCCTCACTAAAGCAATGTTGGTTGGACTTGTTTTTCCCTTTCTTGATGGCTCCAAACAATATTCATGGACTAACTAACTGTTTTAGAGCAAAATTACAAATAATGGTTTCAAAAACCCTCACTCTTAAAAAGAAAAATTACAAAGAATTGTCTCAAAAACCCTCACTCTTAAAAATGAGTGATTCTGATTTTCGCCTAATATATCTATTCAACAAATCTAAAGTAATTCATTTCATAAATCACAAAATTTGCTTGGCAATTATTTGTAGCTAACTTTGATTTTCTATGAAAACATTACATTTCAAAGTTTCAAAATTAAAGAAAATAAATCATTAATGGAGTTATAGGAAAACAAGTACTTCATGGCATCTTAGTCCCTACCACGCAAGTGAAATGGGAATAATGGGAGTAATTGACAGGATTGGAAATGGAAATAATAATGACTTAAGTTATAATAAAACCATAAAATTAGTGATATGGATCATCTCCAAACCTGAACTTGAAAAAGGAATCGGCCAACCAGTTCGATTAGAGTAGGCAGTATTTTACCACATATTATTTCTTCTTAAAGGGGCAAGTGTCAGTCTATATATTTTTGTTTCTTATTTATTAAGAATATCACATATTATTTCTTCTTTATTTCAGAAGGAGCAAGACTAGGACTGAACCTACTCTGTAAGACGAGAGATAAAAAGAGAAAAGAAGATTTCTAAGGTATCATTATCGAAAGGGTGACTTTTTCTATTAGAGAATTTTTTTTTTTGATTCGTCATTTCCCTGGTGCTCCCAACCAACATGCTAGACAACTACCATACCTAGAGATGTGAATAATTAAAACCTATTGAAACTTGAGCGTCGATAGAGGGGAATGGATTATCACTTGACCGGGCTACTCGGGACACTATAAAAACATTCCTTGAAACACTATTCCCACCAACCAAACAGATAATTATATGGTAGGTTACTAATCCCCCAAAAATTCATTTTGTTCTATTTTCCCCTCCGCAAACAACACAATTATTTTCTAGTCAAACATTCAAAATTTGATAGTGGAATTACGTTGATCAAATTGTCATCTTGAAGTGGGTCGTCTAATCTTAGAGATGTAGATGGTCATAGTTACGATATAGTAAATATTGGGGATTTATTAGGACCATGAAAAAGCTCAAGCTTTGGCCGAGTATCTAAGTAATGTGCCCATCCAAGAAAGCCAAGAAAGTAGTATCCCAGGGTCAAGAAAGTAAGGAACGAGCGATAAAGTGTCCCCCAATCTTTCTTAGTGTGGGAGTAACTAAGGTGTCGTGACCACAAGTTGGGTTCACGTTATGCCCCCTTCAATATGTTCTCTAATACACAAGCTACATACTGCTACGGACTTGGTCGGGTGTGTAGAGGTCCAATTCCTAGGACTGCAGTGGTTAATTTATCAATGATGCTTTACTCACCGCGCAACCCGCATCCTAGACTTAATGATAGTAAAGCAGACTATTTTTTTATTGGTGTATCCATTGACTACCAAAGAGCTATGAGCTAGACGAAAGGAGCAAGAAGGAAAATTACTTAACCAATAACGGACTATAATCAGAGGAGTGAATCTTTACTATTCCCTGGGGGTTATTCACATCAACTTAGGTGGAAGGAATGGTGCTAATGAAGGTGGTGTAGTGAGAAGATAGGAAGGCAGTGATTGTTGGGTATGTGTTATATTCTTTGCATGTGTGTGTGTGTGGGTGTGTCAGATACAACAACTGCATCTGACGATCCCTCCACCTAGAGGTCTGTCGTGTGCGTCGGGCGCTTTCCTAGGGGGGGGCAGGTATGCCCCCCCTGGTTACGTGCAGCATTCGGGGCAGCGCCCTGAAATTTTTTTTTTTGGGCGGTTTTTTGTTATTTTTAGCGGATTTTGCTATTTTTAGCGGATTTGTAAATTAATCTCAGATTAATGGATTAGGGTTTTGGTATCTACAGAATACCTAAAAACATTGTATATATTGTATGGCGAATGGTGAAATTCGAGATAATGAAAATAAGAAAGGTTTTCCCAGTTGAGGGTTTCCGATATAAAATCTCTGTGTACTATGTGTATGAGCCATTGATTAATTTATGTATTGCTTAAGAATCTATATGCATTTCTTTACTTCGCAGGTTTAAAACTTACATGTCGTATCAGAGCTCGTTTTTGGCTTCAGAGGGATGCCTTTGTTGCTGAGGGTTTGGCTCGGTCTTGATAAATCAAGTTTATCTTGGGTCTGTGATAAACCTAGGTTTAGTGGGATCTTTTGCAGTGGAGATTCGAGTAAAGAAAGAGGAATGGCGAGCTCATCTAGAATCGAGATAGAGAAGTTCAACGGTAAAAACTTTGAGCTATGGAAGTTCAAGATGAAGGACCTTCTTGTAGACAAAGAACAATGGATCGTTGTGGATCCTGGTACACAGCCTACTGGTACACCATCTACAAGCACACAGGCTACTGGTACACAACCTACCAGTACACAAACTACTAGTACACCAATTACTGGTATGTCGAAGGAAGATTGGGACAAGTTGGACATAAGATCAAGGAGTACTATTCGACTCTGCCTGGCAGATTCGGTGTTGTTGAATGTCTCGGGAGAATCTATAGTCAAGGAACTATGGGATAAGTTATGGAATTTGTATCAATCAAAGTCCCTGGTAAACAAGTTGTTTCTTCGAAAGAAGTTGTATCATCTTAGGATGGAAGATGGAGATTCTGTGACAGAACATCTAAATGCCTTTAATACTCTGG
>ML786488.1:6323-40194 GCA_009831015.1 Picea engelmannii | reverse complement strand
ATAATTTTTGAGATTTGATATTATTTTTTCCATTCACATATTCATGACCATAATACATTGCCTTGTTCACATATAGATTTATTAATATACTACGTTAGTAAGTCGTAATATCTCTTTATTAGTCCCTGTCGTAGGCATAGAGGGACTATAGCGATCGATAATTCGTTGACTACATATTAGTTTTTCCTTTGACCACAAATATTTGCATAATATCTATTGTTGGATCTAGGGAACTAAAAACATTGTTTTTTATATAATAAAAAGTACCATATATGTACTGATCTGATTGGATAACAGATTGGAGGTCTTATTATCGGTTTCACTATTCCCAGTGTTTTATATGGTAACATATCCAAACTTTCTTATCGTATACAATCTTTTTGAATCATATATTTTTCCTATGTATTGCTTGAAGGTGGATTAATGCTAGCATTACTTCGAATGTTTGTCTTAGCATTTTCTGCTAGCTGAATATATCCAAAAGTTTTTATTTGTACTAATAATATTGAAATGATTAGATATCCAAGCTTTATAGTGATGGATAATTCCAAAGTTTATAACGTCCTTTCCGCATGTATTTATATTGGAATGTATTGACACTTTTTTTGAGTTGCTTGAATAGGCCTGACAGCTTAAATGTTACATGACGCGAGGTCCTCCAACAAGCCTGAGAGATTAAATGTTTGCATACCGAGAGGTCCTTAGACAACCTAGTAGACTTAAATGTTTATCTAAATACGCTTCTCGGAGTACATTTTTACTCGAAATTTTCCATACAATGTTGCAGTGATTTTGCACAATATTGTTGTCCACCACCAGTTGAATAGGCATTGTATGTTTCATCCTTCTTATAGCTTTGCAATGCAATTTCGTCATCGTTGAAGCTACATACATTGTTTACTGGTTCGGTGAGTGCTTCTTCTTTGTTGGTTCGTCGGTTTCTTGTTGTTGTTGTTTGGTTCACAATTCGACCTATGCTTCTGCCTTTCATCGTTCCAGAGTAAGTTTCCATGCCATAGTTTCATTTTGTATTCCTTGTTTGTTGTTCAGTGTTTTCATTTTGCAAGTAAGAATGTTTGCTTATTTCTACTGGCATGCTCGTCATATGTTTCTGGTTCCTTCTGTGCTTCAGATGCAGTTTCATAATCATTGGAGATACATATGTTTTTTACTAGTTCGGTGGTTGTTGCTTGTTCGTTGGTTTGTCGGTTTGTGGGTTATTGGTTCTATTTGCTTGGATCGGGTTTACGCTTTGGGGCCCTGGGTCTACAGTTGGGCATGTTCGTGCTTTCCTGCTCATTTGGTGCTTGTTGTTTTCTTTTGTTTGATTCGGCTTTGCAGGGTTGGGGTCCTGCGCCGATAGTTGGAGTTATTTTTTTATTATTATTGTTGTTGTTTTTTTAGGCACTTTACGGTGTTTAGTCCCTGCACCCACAAGTCAACATGCAGTTGTGTTATTTTCTCTGTCTGGCGAGGTCAATATTTGTTCTGTTGTGATATTTTGCTGGTGCTTCAGTGCTAGCATGAAAGAAAATAGTTGCATGAAAAATAGTTCGAGAAGTGCATGTGAAATTGCAATATCCGTTGTTTTTTTGTTTACAAAAAACATATGTAGGCTGCATTTATAAACCATGTATGGTGAAATGTGCCCATATGATAATACATGTTATTTGTCCTCTACACAGACTGGTGTGCCCATGATACAATTTGTCTTGTACTTAAGATATGATATGTACAACAAAGATTCTGCAAAATTATATCCCCATGTCTAGAAGCATATCTGGGTAGTTTGCCACGGGAAACCAAAATATTGTATCGTGGGAACAACAGTCTGTGTAGAGGATAAAGAACATGTATTTCCATTAGTGGAAGCATATATGGATACTTTGCCATGAAAAATCAAAAATTGTTTAGCTACGGCCATGCAATTTCGTAATATTTTGTGGCTTGTAATATATTTTGGGCAGGGAATTTTTTTTTACACATTTACAGCTATGGATGGAGAAGCGCAAAGGTTCATGTTTCTATCTATATTTTAGACTGTTCGTTGAGTCTCTTTTATTGTATGTACATATTACTTGTTCTCTGGTGCATACCAACTTCCATTCATGTTCATTGTATTTTGTGCGTTCCCACATTCAAACAAACATAATAGATGGAGAAAACGACGAAGTCTTGACTGCATTGGTTGAAAAGGAGATAGAAAGGTGCATGCTTGTATTGTTATTTCATAGTGCATTGTTTGGTATTTCATTTATTGTTTGTATATGTTTTCACCTAGTTTATTGTACGTAGATGTTGCTTACCTTCGTACATGATAGCTTATATTCATTACATGCCTTCCTGCATACTCACCTACTTCATCTCCATTGTGTTTTCATTGCATTGCTACATTTAAACAAACATAATGGCTGGAGAGGACGATGGACTCTTTGGCGGGAATGTAGAAGAGGAATTATGGAAGTGGATACCTGTACTCTTATTTCATATTTTGGTGTTCATTTTTTCATTTATTGTCTATATATTTGTTGTGCTTGTTCTACTTCTTTGCACCTTTTTCTTTTTTTTTTCTTTTTTTCCCTTCTTTTCTTCCTTCAAATATAATATATTCTACGTATTATGTTTGTTGTTACATTGGAATAAGTAGACCTGTTTCTCTTTCTTTTACATGTTTGTCTTCATACTAACTTGCCTTCATGTCCATTGCATATTCGACGTTTCTACCTTGGAAAAAATAGGTTGGTTGGACAGGAAGACGAATTTTTTTGTGCAACAGCAGAGGGTTTTGTGGTACAATCTTCTAAAAGGTATAGAAATTGTGGAAATCTCTCTCTTTTTTTTATTGGGTTTGGAAACTTGGCTCAATTTATTAAGGTGAGAACATGGGTAAATTATCTTCTATCGACTGGGGCATATAATATTAGACTAGAAAACGATGGGTTGGCAACAATGGGCTTTTCTGCCCTACCTATTTCTACTTTTTCCGTTTTCTATTATCCCTTTTGTTTTCTAACGGTTTCACATCTATGGTCGCGCTTCTACCTTATTCCATACTTACCCACTTTCTGGATTGTGGGTGTTGGGCTGGCGGGTTCAAGATTTCTCCCCTGACTTCCGGGGGTCTGCAATATAAAGATTGGTCATGGTGCCTCGCCCTCATGCCCTGTTTACTGTTACACATTTTTCTAGTCAAAAAAATCATATGCATACAATTTTATGCTTATTTATTCCTTCTGATGGATAATATACAATGTGTATGTTTGTTTGGTCCTGATTTTCATCTGCACATGCTTGCATCAGAAAAAGTTGGACTAGTGACATGGCCATGAGCAGTCAGTCATCCCAGACATCAACAGACCAAGAAGGCCAAAGTTAAAGATGCATACGCTTCACTCTTACTATGTTTACCAAACAAATATCATCGGCTATTTATTCATCTATGACATGGTGAATATGTTGATGTCATCTGGAATACATGGTTTTCAGTGCACAAGAAGTATCAACAAGTACAAGCGAGAAGTTGAATATAACGCATGTTCCGCAGACTAAGAGGTGTGGTTGCAAAAATCTAGCTCCATAGTTCATCGAAGCTATGCGTGTACTTGTAGATTTATGTTGGTGAAAGAAGAATACAAAAAAAAAATTGCACATTACCATTCACTTTAGTTTTCCTGTTCAAAAATTGTCACCGGGTCTAGAATTGTAACACCCAAAGTACTATCAATAGAGGGCTTGAATAGCCGCCGAACTGGACAAGTGTTCATCGGGGACATATTGGTCGTCTATAGCACCTACTTGGACAAGGCAAACAAAACTAGATCGATTATGCGTGTTGACATGATAGACAAAGAGGCCATGATGACAATGACATTGACTATTCCTACACAACTTGTCCAGAAACATGCATAAAAGATACTGTCGAGTAATGGGATATCCATTACAAATTTAAATATATTGCCGAAAATTGTATATGACTGTGGTGATTGTGATCGGATTATTTCGCTCAACGAAACAAGTGTTGTGGAAAACATTATCGTTGTTTGTTCAAAATATTGTTTCGTCTTGGACGCGACTATCAGCCAGCTTGCACAGAGCAGTGATATTTACCCAATCGAAACCATTGGCACAGTTGTCACACTAGCGAGAAAACTTGGCTCGCAACACATTCTCCATATAAAGGATGGAGAGTTGGACAGCGACAAGGCAATGGTACCGCTTTTCATATCTAGTTTTGTCCTTTACTTTTGCATGTGCATGTATCTCGGGTAAGGTACACAAATATTGCATTGTTCGATGTTGCAGCTGCAATTGTTCGATAGCTCTTCAAATTTGTTTTCGTCAATGGAGCAACAATTGCATAAAGGGAAGATTCCACTTATGCTCTTCAAAATTATAATAAAGAAACAAGATGTTAGAGAAAGGATCTTTCGAACAACCCATGCAACATTTGTAACAAAGTTGCGAGAAGATATAGTACAGGATCTGAAGAAACTAGCTAGCTCTACAACTGTTGTGCGTATACATCCACAAAATCATCCTCACTTTGCTTATACAAATATCCTTCACCAAATTTCTGCAGCTTGTTTTATTTTATTTTATTTTTTTAAAGGGGGGGATGCAGTTGTGTATTATATTGTTTAATGTATTAATTCCTATGCTCGCATTCCCAGGTTGAAGGTGTTTTAGTTGAAGCGAATGTGTACTCGACCCCCTTTGAACCTATATGTGAGAAATGCAACTCTCCTACTTCTGCCTCCACTTTGATAAGTGATGATACAATTGATTGTTTGCAATGCGGTGAAAAATGTCCATATATATATGGACATTGCCTCAATGCTACCATATGAACTGTGGGCAACACAATCGTGCATTGTACAGTTAGGCAACCTCTGTTACAAAATGTGCTTCCTAAGTTGGCAGAGGTGTCGTATGAAACATATATACAGAAAAAGGCAAGCAGTGTCTACATGCTATGCGACTTTCGGATACACAACAAATTTACCTTAAATGAGGACAATGCAATTTTGCATATCGGCTGAAGAAGGAAAAAAAAGAAAAATATCAAAATCTGGCAGAAAACGAAAATATCTCATGTGTCTCTGTAATATTTCTTCAACATCCAGATGAATGTTCATAGGACTCGACTACTTGGGATTGCATGCGCATAAGATTGTTTGGTCCAAAAATGGGAAACATGGTAGAAAACCCCATATATCCCATGGTCGTAGTTATTTTCTACTGGGAACATATAGCAAATGTAAGAGAAAATGAATGTTGTGACGTCTTTTCTTTGTATATTGAATTGTTTGATGCAAAGGTCAATGCATCATGCTCTATGAAACCTTGTGGGAACTTGCTTACGGCCTGTTTGGAGTTTAGTTGGTTCTTGGTTGTATGCTTCATCTTTCAATTTGTATATTGTGGAAATCCCAGTGTTGTTTGGAGGACACAGAACAATAGAATTGCAATCTTTTATCAAGCTAGCCCGTGAATCCGCCTGATAATTTCTATGGCGCTGTGACGCAAATGTAGTATGTAGCTTGTTTTAGCATTTTTCCTTGATCTATGAACTTGGTAAAATTAATCTCCTGGAATAATCTGAAATCAACGAATATATATTGTGCGACTTCCACTTGTGCTATCATATCAACAAGGGGCCCTTAAAATTCAAATTGGTCGTTTTTATGCTTGCGGTGATAGAATTTTAAAAGACTTTGTTTTGTTTCCTTCATATTTTTTAAAATAAGCGATTTAACATCCTTTGATAATTTTATGTAATTAAATTGCACAATATCAATATTTAATATTACAAATTTAGTATTTGAAAATAATGTTTTTAGATAATGTTAGATAGGATCACCATCCGTAAACAATCGCAATCTTGAGCCCGCCAGTCATGGAGTCCTTCTATCAATTTGTATGTCACGGAACTCTGAGTGTTGTTTGGAGGACACTAGACAATAGAAGTGCAATGTTGAGGCAGACAACCTGGAAGTTCGCCTGCCAATTTGTATATTGTGTAACTCTGGGTGCTATTTGCAGGGCACGGAACAATAGAGCCTCAATTTTGAGCCCGCCATCGCCAGAACCCGCGATCCAAAAAGTGGCTAAGTATGGAATGATGGATCCGTACATGTTGTATAAAATCTCATGTCCATACTTATAAAAGTACATATTTAGTATGTATTGTTCCTTTCTCAGAAAAATTCTATGTGTCAAAGTTGGCAGATGCACGTGTTCAGATTTCCACTTACTTTTATATCACCAGCCCGACCGACCGCTTCCCCATTTCAAATTGTACAAACTTTTTTGTCTAATTAAATTGTACAATAAGAATATTTAATATTAATAATTTAGTATTGAAAATAATGCTTTTAGATAATGTTAGATAGTTGATAGGAATTACCATCCGTAAACAATGGAAATATTGAGCCTGCCAGCCCTAGAGTTCGTCTGTCAATTTGTATATCATGGAACTCCGAGTGTTGTTTGGAGGACACAGAACAATAGAAGTGCAATGTTGAGTCAGCCAACCCGTAGGTCCACTTGTCAATTTGTATATTACGGAATTATGGGTGCTATTTGTAGGACACGGAACAATAGAGGCCCAATTTTGAGCCCGCCAGCCTGAGAACCTGCGATCCAAAAAGTGGCTAACTATGGAATGTGGGATCCGTACATGCTCTGTAAAATCTCATGTCCATACTTTATAGTACATATTTAGTATGTATTACTCATTTTTCAGCAAATTTCTAGGTACGGAAGTTGGTGGATTCAAACCTTCAGATTTGCCTTAATTTTATATCATCCGCCCGATCGACCGCTTCCCCATTTCATATTGTACAAACTTTTTGTCTTGCGGTTTTTTTGAATAGGCAAGTTACCGGATAGGCGGGTTCAATATTGATAATTTATGTAATTAAATTGTACAATATCGATATTTAATATTAATAATTTAGTATTTGAAAATCATGTTTTTTTATAATGTTAGATAGTTGATAGGGATGACCATCTATAAGCAATGGCAATCTTGAGCCCGCCAGTCCTCGAGTTCGTCTGTCACTTTTTCTATCACGGAAGTCCGACTGCTAGTTGGAGGACACAGAACAATAGAAATTTGTATATCGCGGAAGTTTGGGTGTTGTTTATAGGGCATAGAACGATAGCGACCCAATTTTGAGCCCGCCAACCCGAGAACCCGCGATCCAAAAAGTGGCCAAGTATGGAATGAGGGATCCGTACATGCTCTATAAAATATCATGTCCATATATAAAAGTACATATTTAGTATGTATTACTCGTTTCCTCTGACTGCTATTTGGAAAACACGGAACAATAGAAGTGCAATGTTGAGCCAGCCAGTCCGCAAGTTCACCTGTCAATTTGTATATCGCGGACCTCTGGGTGCTATTTGTAGGATACAAAGCAATGGAGGCCCAATTTTGAGCCCTCCGGACCGAGAACCCACGATCCAAAAAGTGGCCAAGTATGGAATGTGGGATTTGTGCATGCTCTCTAAAAATCTCATGTCCATACTTTATAAGAGTACATACTTTGTATTACTCGTTTTTCGGATAATTTATAGGTGTAGAAGTTGGTGGATTCACGTCTTCATATTTCACTTACTTTTATATCACCAGCCCAACCGACCGTTTTCCCGTTTCTTATTGTAATAAACAAATATAAACTGGTCCAAGTCCAATTGTGCTATCATATCAACACTAGGCCCTCAAAATTCAAATAGCCCGCAAGTCCGCTTGTCAATTTGTATATCGCGGAAATCTGGGTGTTATTTGTAGGGAACGGAACAACAAAGGCCCAATTTTGAGCCCGCCAACCTGAGAACCCGCGATCCAAAAAGTGGCTAAGTATGGAATGAGGGATCCGTACATGCTCTATAAAATATCATGCCCATACTTTATAAAAGTACATATTTAGTATGTATTACTTGTTTCTCGAAAAATTTCTAGGTGTGGAACTTGACGGATACAACTGTTCAGATTTCCACCCACTTTTATATCAACAACCTGACCGACCTCTTCCATGTTTCATATTATACAAAAATTTTGGAACACAAGTTTCTGAATACGAGGGTTTTTCTTTTAAATAAGATATTTAACATCCTTTAATAATTTTATGTAATTAAATTGTACAATATCAATATTTAATATTAATACTTTAGTATTGAAAATAATGTTTTTAGGTAGTGTTAGATAGTTGATAGGGATCACCATTCGTAAATAATCGCAATCTTGAGCCCGCCAGCCCTGGAGTCTGTCTGTCAATTTGTATATCGCGGAACTCTGAGTGTTGTTTGAAGGACATAGAACAATAGAAATGCAATGTTGAGCCAACCAGCCCGCAAGTCCACCTATCAATTTGTATATAGCGGAACTCTTGGGTGCTATTTGTAGGACACGGAACAATAGAGGCCCAATTTTGAGCCCGCCATCTTGAGAACTTGCAATCCAAAAAGTGGCTAAGTATGGAATGTGAGATCCGTACATGCTCTACAAAATCTCATGTTTGTACTTCCTAAAATTACATATTATGTATTACTCATTTTTTTGGAAAATTTCTTGGTGCGGAAGTTGGCGGATTCACGTCTTCAGATTTCACTTACTTTGATATCACCAGCCCGACCGACCGCTTCCCCGTTTCATATTGTACAAACCTTTTTGTCTAATTAAATTGTACAATATCAAT
Organism: Picea engelmannii; assembly: GCA_009831015.1. Taxonomy (NCBI): domain Eukaryota; kingdom Viridiplantae; phylum Streptophyta; class Pinopsida; order Pinales; family Pinaceae; genus Picea; species Picea engelmannii. The sequence goes on along the minus strand of ML786488.1, from coordinate 31,489 downwards.
ATTTAATATTAATAATTTAGTATTGAAAATAATGTTTTTAGATAATGTTAAATAGTTGATAGGGATTACCATCCATAAAAAATCGCAATCTTGAGTCCACTAGCCCTGGAGTTCGTCTATCAATTTGTATATCGCGGAACTCCGAGTGTTTTTTGTATGACACGAAACAATAGGAGTGCAATGTTGACCCAGCTAGACCGCAGATCTGCTTGCAATTTGTATATCGTGGAATTTTGGGTGCTATTTGTGGGCCACGGAACAATAGAGGCCCAATTTTGAGCCCGTCAGCCCGAGAAACCACGATGCAAAAAGTGGCTAAGTATGGAATGCGGGATCCGTACATGCTGTATAAACTCTCATGTTCATACTTTATAGTACATATTTAGTGTGTATTACTCATTTTTCGGAAAATTTATAGGTGCGGAAGTTGTCGGATTCACGTCTTTAGATTTCAGTTACTTTTATATCACCAGCCTGGCCAACGGCTTCCCTGTTTCATATTGTACAAACCTTTTGGCTCGTGGTTTTTCGAATAGGCGAGTTATCGGATAGGCGGGTTCAATATTGCGTTTCCATTGTTCGATTGCCCGCAAACAACACCCTGACTTCCGCAACCCACAAATTAGAAAACAAATTGAAATAAAATAATATATACTATGCGAAGTATATTGGAACAATAATATGAACGAGAGGACATTAAAATTCAAATTCGTCATTGTTATACTTGCGGTGAAGCTAATAGTACAGAAACTTTACTTAAACATCCAAAAAATGATTGTCTTGTAACTTTTCGATGCTTCTCTTATACAAACAGATCCTGGAAACTATAAACATTGCTCGTTGTATCTATTCCTTGATTGAAGAACCTGTTAACATGTTTAATGCACTCCATAGTTACTTCTAAGACCAATTCCCGCTTCCAAAAATTGCCATCTGCTTTCTCTTTTCCCTCTACTTTCCCTTTCTTTACTTACTCATTTTTCGGAAAATGTTTAGGTGCGGGATTTGGCGGATTCGCATCTTCAGATTTCCATTGTTACTTTTGTATCACCATCCTGACCGACCGCTTCCCCGTTTCATATTGAACAAACTTTTTGAATCGCGGGTTCCTGCATAGGCGTGTTTAACATTGCGTTTCCATTATTCTGCCACCTACAACTAGCACCCGAACTTCCGTGATTTACAAATTAGCAAACAAATTCCCCTTCATCTCGTATGCTTTCGCTTTTACTTTCTGTTTACTTGGTACTTTTATGAATGTCTCATTCTTTTATATATAGAACCCGAAGTTAAGCAATATACAATATTCCCTCTCGACATTGTGCTTCCGTTGTTCCCCTATGCACAAATAGAACCTGAAATTTCGCGACATACAAATTGACGGCCAATATCTGTCACTGAGATGCAATATGACAATTGGCCCCTCACGTCCCCTAGGTATATATTCTGCCCCTTTTTTTTTGTAACCCACCCGACCGCTTTCCATACTTGGGCATTTCTTGGAATCTGTTTCGCGAGTTGGCGAGTGCACGAAATGTACAATGCTTCGTCGCAATTCTCCATCACCGCTACCTTCATACTTATTTCCAGATATGCAATAATTAAGCTTTAATGTTAGTGGTTCATCCTACAAGAACTGTTAAGATTGTCATTAATTTCTGGAAGGCCGGAGAAGATTTGTCATTACTACGAATTAAACCAATATTTGTGGAGAAGACTGTTATCCTTTCCAAGTATTCATTTCAAACATGATGCAACCTGTTTTCGTGCACCAACGGGTTGGCACCTTTAAGACATATCTAATTCTTAATCTCTCTTCGTCGTCACCGCGACCTTCGCACTTTTTTCTAAATATGAAATTAGTGATCTTTAATGGTAACAACTCATTCCGCATGAACCCTGGAGATTGTCATTGATCAGCGAAAGGCTCGAGGAGATATTCCATTGATATGCATTAAAGCATAATTTTCGGAGGTTTATATTATCCATCCTCAACTTTCATTTGAAACATCGTCTGGAGCAAACATAAATTTTCGTTAACTTGTGGCAACAATTATGTCCAGATACAGTAAACACATTTGGGCATAATGGCCAGAGGTTCCACTATTCCAGGGCATATTCTTACTACTCAATTCCCTCTGCCCAGGACCAAAAAAGGAGATGGTCCCTTGGTTCACCAAGAGATATATTTCAAGCCAAATAATTCCAAGGAAACCCTGCCTTCTCAGAGAACCTGCCCAGTCACATTGATGGCTGGCACAGAGGTTGATTTCATGGATTCCGAGCCAGAAGAAGACAAACTGATGGGCGATGATATGACAATGGATGATGGCAATGCAGAGACTGTTCCCACTCATGCACCCAAATTTAAATCAACCATAACGGGCAAAACTTCCCGTCTCAATGATGGTGATCCTAACAACACCAAAAGGAGTTTCAGAAAAGAAACCTACGTTGAACGCAATAGCCGCTTTGCAGCTCGAAAGTAGGAATTCCAGAGGTCCAAATTAGTCCATTCTGGGCGGAAGAGTTTCACTGTAAAGAAATGATATGTTGATGCTCCCAAAGATATATTTCAAGCCAAAAAAATATTGACTTGCGGGACTATTATCCTATTCTCTGGATATACAATTAACATCTTCGAGAATCAGGACCAGAACTCTCACTGGTGCAAGGAATATTTTTCATCTCCTTCCAACCAGAATGGACTAATTTGGGCCTCTAAAATTGCACATGCAACCTGTGTCCCTGAAGTTTTTTCGACTATGCAGAGACGGTTTCTAGTTGTTTCCTAACTTTTCGTTAAGGGCTATTCCATTTTCCTTGCAACGTTTTTCGTCTTCTTCCTCACGAGAATCTTCTGAAAAATATCAATTTTACCACAGGATGATTCATCGAGGAGAAAACTGCAAGGATCCTGCATACTGCGGATCCCGTGCCTGTGTTTGTGGCAGATACGTTCAATGTTTTGGCCCGAAGAACTGGGTCCAATTTCTAAGGATACATGTACAATACTCGTTGTTTTTCTTCTTTTTTTTAAATGTATTTGCTATTAAAAAAAATTGCCTCAGAGTCCTCGTTGTTACTTCTTTTATGGATTTAATGCATGTTCTCATTGGCATGGTTCGGTGGTCTCGTAGTTCATCGCTATTGTGTTTACTTAGGTTATTTTTTCTAAGATGGAACATCTAACAATTATATGTCAATGTACTGTGTCAATCCACCAGGATTTTATGCAAACAAAAAAATGGATTACACACAGTTTCAAACCAACATTCAATTCTATTCCAAATTCAGATAGAACATAGCAATACCAAAGTATAATGTTGCAGCAAAATCTTCATTCTTGTTTCTAGACATGCAGTTATTAAGTTTTAATGCTAACAACCCATAATGCAAGAAGTTTAATACTTAAGTTAATATGTTATAGTCATGGAAGAATGCATCAAGAACACAGTTACACCCACACATTCCAATAAAATCTAATCTTCAACAAAACATTTGCTGACAATTAGTAGAAAATGAAGTTTAATACTTAAGTTAATATGTTACAGTGATGGAAGAATGTATCAAGAACATACTTACACCCACGGGTTGCAATAACATATAATCTTCAATAAAGCATTTATTGACAATTAGTAGAAAATGATGCTTTTTCAACAATGGGGCTTGTTTGAAACCAATCCGTGCTTACGAAAACTGCCCTCCGCCTTTCTATTTTCCCACTCTTTTATCCCCTGTAGTTTCTCTTCCTAGTTACTTAATCATTTTTTTTTGAAAATTCCTTGTTGCACGGCTTGGCGGATTCACGTGTTTCAACCGAGCGCTTCCCCTTTCTCTAAATTGGCCCTCTATTGTTCTGTGTCCTACAAGTCGCACCCAAAGTTTCGTGATATACAAATTGACAGGCAGGCTTGCACGCTAGCTGGCTCTACATTGCACTATTGTTTTTTCGTGACCTCCAAACAACATTCGGAGCTCCGCGATATACAAATTGACACACGAGCTCCAGGGCTGGCGGGCTCAAGATTGCCATTGTTCACAGATGGAAAAGTGCTAAAACGAGCCATACTACATTTCCATCACAGAAGCTATATTAAAGGGCAAAGCATTCCTCTATAGTTTTGTATCCTACAAACACCACCCAGAGTTTTGCACTATACAAATTGACAGCCGGACTTGTTGGTTGGCTAGCTAAAAAAATGACTCGCAGTTCTGCGATATACAAATTGACAAACAAAGCATACAACGAAGAACCAAGTAAACATGCGGATCGTATTCCTAGTCGTTGTTTTCTGTGGCCGCCACCTTCGCACTTCTTTCCAAGTATACATCTTGGCAAGAAAATGGGATATTTGTTATAGATGTGAATATATTGGCCCTTCTTTTCCGTCTTCTATACTTAGCCAAATATCAATTTCTCTTTTCCTTGAACTTTATCTTTCTAGTCATTTTTTTGTTTTTTCGAAAATGTATGGTTGCGTGTGTGGGCGGAGTTGTAGGTTCACACTTGCACTCGTTCTCTTATATCGTGACACCGACCGACCGCTTCCCCAATCCATACCCAGACACTTCTCCGACTGTGGATTCCCGGTAGGCGGGCTCTAGATTGGACTTCTATTGTTCCATGACCTGCGAACAGTACCGTCACTTCCGCGATATACAAATTTACAACCAGACTCATATCATACCCTCTTCCATATTATGGTCTACCTATCATGCCCTCTTCCGTGCTATACATTTTGCACTGAAAATTTTCGATAAATACAATTTAACCGTCGGTTCCTCACATCTTTTGTGGAACTATTGTCACCCCATTTTGAAGCCTGTTTATCCACTTTCCATACTTCACCATTTCTTCGAATTTCTTTCGCGGATCGTCGGTTTGGTGGGTTCAAGAAATATTCAGTTCCTAATCATTGTTTCCTATGCCCGCACCCTTTTGCAATTACCAATTACCAATTATATACAATATATTATTTCTAGGCATGCAATTAGCAAGCATTAATTTCAAACATCATGGAATGTCATTTGTTCGTCGTCGGATTGTTTCGTTCACGAAAAATTCAATCCTCGCTTCCGAGAATGAGTCCGCCCAACCGTTTCCCTACTCCATACTTAGCCACTTCCCCGGAATTCCGCAAATATACAAACCGGCCTCCGAACTGCCCCATCATGCTCTCTTTTGTTTTCCATGTTTTACAGTCAAAAATTTTGATACATAAAATTTGATCGTGGAACACTCGCCTCTCCTAAGTATCCACGTAACCCTTTTTTGAATCCCATCCGACCGCTTTTTAGACCTTTCCATTCGTTCCTTTCTCTCCCCCATCTCTGTCACCTTCTCACTTGTCTATAATAAAATAAAAAAATATTTGTTTATATATATATATATATATATATCTTGTTTTTAAATATGCAATTACTGGCATTTAATTATAACATATCATCATGCAGGAACCGTATATATTGTCATTAATGGGCGAAAGGCTCGAGGAGATCTCTTATTAATGCGCATTAAACCAAGATTTGCGGGGGTTTATATTATCCCTTCCGAGTGTTGATTTCAAAATCATGAAATGTCGTTCACACGTTGTCGCCTTGGCACATTCACGAAACCTCCAAACCTTAATTGCTCTTCGTCGTACCCTCTACCTTCGCATTTCTAAATATGCAATAAGTAAGTTTTACTGCTAACAATTCATCATGCACCACCCATACATATTGTCATTAATCAGCGAAAGGCTTGAGGAGCTTTCCTATTCATAAGCATTTAACCAAGATTTAGTGAAGAGTTACATTATCGGCTCTAAGTGTTCATTTCAACCATCGTCTGGAGAAAACCAACGTTCTCATAAACCTATGGCATCAACTCGACAGCAGTTCTATGGAGATGCAATGAACATATTTGGGCGCGATGACCAGAACTTCCAGTGGTCCAGGGCATATTCTTAATACTCAACCTCTGCCACAGAGAACCAAGTAATTTGGACCTCTTGATTGCTTGTGCAGGTTGTGTCCCTGAGGTTTTTTACTGTAAGGACTTGGTCTCTTGGTGCACTGATAAATTTATTTTAGACAAAAGAATTATTCCACTGCGGGACCGCTCTTCTGTTTCTTTGTCACCTCAGGTCTTCCGCCATATGTTAAGATTGTCATAGCCAACATTGACGTTCAGAGGAGAATATTGCAAACAATTCCTAGAAAAGAATAATAATGGGTTGGACCTCTTGCCCCATTTATTGGAAGACCCGATTCTAGTTTATGAAGATATCACAAGCTTGCAGGTTAGTTCATTTAGAAATCCATTCCGCGAAATTGCCTGGTTGTTTACAAGAATAACGGGACAGGAGTCCACAACAACTATTTCCCGAATGGCTCTTTATATTTTGTATTTCGCAATCAACGAACAAGCCATTTTTTATTGGGGCAAGTTAATTTCCCATGAAATATGTTCCCAATTGTCAAGCTTCAAAAGGGAAAAGAAATTTTATATGTCGTCCTACTTATTTTTTGCGACAGCGCATTGCTATCAGTTTCCACAACTGTCTCTGTCCAAGAATGTCAACTGGGAATTTGACCTAGTAATGTTCTAGTACCAGGCCTTGTGAAAGCACAAGGCTTCCCATTGTTTTTATGAGGTTTTTAATGGCTTTGTGTCTGTTTTCAAAGTTTTTTTGTTAGGAGAAGATGCTCCCATCATATCTGAACAGGCAACCCGTTTTTTGGACAGGAAGGGGACACTTGAGCATTTGGATAATTACACTGTGATAATAATTTTTGGCTCCACGGAAAAATTTGCTATCCTTCCATGTCACATTACGGACAGAATGTTTGTTGCAGAAGTAGCACGACAATACAACTATTGGTTGCATCTATTGCAAAAGAAGAAGAAAAAACAATTCATTCCTCTGTCTTAGAAAGTAGGGGAGTTCATGTTGAAAAACGTCAACAAAATTGACGAATTCGAAGAACATTCTAGAAACATCAACCTGAGATATGCTGAAAGCATAAGAGGGTTCGACCCTGATAATATTTTTCGACAACATTTACAAACACTTGGCCTCAGCGATTGTTTTTTCAAAAAACACCTGCCCGAAAATAGGGACACTGGTGGCAACGCTCCTGCTTCTAATGTCGGCAACCTAGAAACAATGCAAAGCTACACTAAATTGTACAGCCAACAGGGGAAAGGCCCCGGTGACAACAATGTTCAATCGGAAAATAACACTCCAAAAAGTACGAAATCCTGGAGTATCGCTCCAACATCCCACCACAACAACCAAGAAACTCGAAGTTCTTCAAACGGAAGAGGAGATAACGACCCTCCTCACTCTAAAATTGATAGTTATCACAAGCTTCTAGTAGACAAGAAGAGAAAACAAAATGTGAGACAAGCGGAAGAGCTGGAAATTCAGAGTGAGAACATGAAACTTGACATTGATCTAGATAGCATGCTCCACTACCTTGATCAGCCCAGAGATGCCATCCAGCATAGTCGTCCAATGGACATATCTGATATCGAAAATTTTGACGAAGATGAATCCTTCCTGTTCCAGAGCGTTGTTTTTGACAGCCAGTCCAAAAAATTGATAATTGAGAAAAAAAGATGTAAAAAATAAGAAAGGAAAATCTCGTTCAAAGGTTGACCTTGCCAACATGCGATCGTCCCAAATCTGTCAACTTCACAAGGTGAGCGGAGATGCACTTCATGATTCCATTGGAGGCATCGAGGCCAAGAATGCCAGACTGAAGGAATGGATCAAGGAATTGGAAGAGGCTTTGATTCCTATGTCATTTCTTGTCAATCCTTTGGCAATAGCCATGCCTGCCACCCCTGTAGCCAACTTAAAAGGATCCTCCATCCTCTTCGCATCCTGTAGAGGATATGTGGAGAATAATATCAAGAAAAGAATGGAACTGGTTACTGAAGCATGGAAAACATCACAAACCATCACTTCCCTCGGAACCAGAGCACATAGTTTGCTCGAAGATTTGCAGGCGGAGTTAAAATATGAAGAACATTTATATTTAAACATGGTCCTTCCTTTTGGCACCATTGTCAACAATATGACATAAACAAAAAGAAGACAACAAGATATTCCATCCAAAAAACCGGATCGGTCAATTAAATGCATGCTGGAAAGAAAAAGTGAATAACCTGCATCTCATTGTTCAGTCATGTGAACAAGCCATATCAAAGAAAGATAAATTATTCACAAGGTTGTCAAGATAAACTTAGCCGGAAAGACCAACGCCTTCCAATACCCCAACTTAATCACAAACTCCTTTCATTTAACTAGGCAAGAGTTCGATAAAAAGGTACATATGTTTAAGGCATTGTCTCTAGAAATGTTTTACAACATCCTTGAATATGATCAAGCTCATGTCCACGACTAGCTAGTCAACTATTCAGTACAGAATGAGGAAATTCATGAGGCTCTGTCTAATATTTCGATCGACTTCCGGGAATTAGAAAAATATATTTTCAACATAAAAATATGGAATGAGATCAACATCGCCCCAATGAGAAGCTACATTGAAGAATGGTTGGAAAGGGAATTGAAGCAGTTCGTCGACAAAAGGAAACAGGGAGTTGCTAGGATTCCAACAGCCATCGATGACATCAATGAAATGACAACCGCAAACAAATAGCCGAATGTCTCATATGTACCATCACTGTAACTCTACTAATCACATCCTGCTTTGTTTATCAACCCAGTTATTCCACTTTTTTAAATAGAAATGTGTAGGCAAACACTTATACCTTTCAATTTATTTATTTTGTAGGGCTTTTTTCTACTATATTGTTTCTTCTACATATTTCTCTAATGTTCTGTGGGAGCCCCATTCCTAGTCTACATGACAAATGCATTGAAATTTCCATTAATATGTAAACGACTTTTATTTTTTTATGTATTTCAAAATTTCCAGTAGTATGTGACAAACTTTTATTTTTTGATATATTTCAAATAAAAAAAAATTCTTATCTCCTTTTAAATTTATGTCCTCACACATTTTTATCTTTCACCAGTCTATATGCCAAATGCATTTAAATTTCCAAATTTTTTCTTCCACTACGAACAAATTTGTATTTTTTTATATACTTTCAAAAAATAAATGGTGCTCTACATGCCAAGCGCCATTTACTGCATGGATAAATTTCCAATTTTTTTCTTCCACTATAAACAAATTATATTTCATTATATACTTTCAAAAAATAAATGATGCTCTACATGCCAAACGTCATTTACTTCATGGATACCACCTGTGATTCATGTTGCTTGCCACATCTTCATTGCAGTTTCCTATCTCTCTGTGGGGTCGCGCCTTAGCGCTAACGAAATTTTATGCCCCATGTCCCGTGATATACATTTTTCATCCTATCTCTCTGTGGGGTCGCACCTTACCGCTAATGAAATTTTATGCCACATGTTCCATGATATACATGTTGCACACAACATTTCTGTGATAAACATTTTGCACCGAAGACTTTCGTCATTTACAATTCGACCCCATTTTCCACAATTTACCTTGCTCCGCGGGGTCGCGCCTTAGCGCTAAAAAAAAATTATGCCCAATGTTCCATGATATACATGTTGCACACAACATTTCTATGATATATGCATTTCCGTGATATACATTTTGCACCGAACACTTACGTCATTTACAATTCGACCCCATTTTCCACAATTTACTTTGTAACCTCATTGGCAAGGACTACGTTGCCACACAACCTTGTTAAGGTATGAGTTTAACGATATATGAGTTGATATACTAGGTGGAAATACTTCTTTATGAATGTATTACTTTGTTAATACGAGAAGTGTGGTTGTTCTAAAAAGTATTATACTTGGGTTTTAATTACTTAGATTATTCAATTTATTTGTGGTTTAGTTGTTCCCTTCTTTTAGTTATAGTTATATATGTATGTATAATAAACTAGTTTTGTAGATTTATAAAGAAACTCGGTGTTGGAGGCTAGCCAGTTATAGTGGAATTTAATTACATTCAAGAGGTTCCCAAAATTGTCATATATTTTTTTATAATATGTATTTCATTAGTGTTAAAACTTGTAATGAAGATAAATTTAATAGTTAGAATAATTGATATCAAAGAAGTATCAATGAAAATCTCCCAAAAAAAAGTAGGTTTTTTATGGTTTTCGAGATGAAACTAACATAATTTAAGAATAGATAGAATTTGATCTATTATTCTATGTTTATACATTAACATAGATCCATTTGAAATCCTACATTATTTTAGCATTATACTAATGCAAACAGACACAAATATTGATCTTTTCTATCTTAACTATAAATCTACTCTTGGTGAAATAATATTAAAGCGACCAACATTGCATTTTGGGAAGCATTTTATGAACCAACTAAAACCTATCTATGAGTATGAAATTGGAAGATAAAAACTAGAGAAAGACATGTACATAGTAATGTTCAATGAGAAAAATTAGAAATAAAATTACCATCATCAAAGTGGACTAGCATGTCCATTGCAAAGACAAAGTCTTGAGAGACATATTTTCTGAAAAACAACTTATCCATATTGTTGGAGGAACACCAAAAAAAATTCCCCGGCATGAATCCAACTAGGTTTGCTCAAAAGAGAAGTGAATAAGAAATACCAGCCTCTGTAAACATATGATACTTCGTAAATATACATATGGCCACTAACATAGTGTGTCTTTAGTTATCTAAACAATGTTTAATTTGGAGTGCTTTCATGGGGCTAATCAATGTTTCTCATATTGTGTCTTAACTTGACTAATGGTCGACTTTGCTCCAAGGATGTAGCCTCTCAAAGAGGGGAGGAAAAACAATACAATGAACTTGATTAGCTTGAAACAAGTAGTGCCATCATGAATTATCCAAAAAATAAAAAGCATTGGAGAAAGGATTTATATCTAGAGTTAACTTGATTAAATATCACTCCTTTTTTTTCATCCATGACAATTACCAAGAAAATATGGCCAACTTGAATGGTATTCACTACAAATCTTGTTGTAACTTTGATTGTGTTCTTCAAAAATATAAACATGGGTATGATTAATGCTAAGAGTATTGACTATTAAACATTAACAAATTTATCTTATTTATTGAAAAAAATATAAAGAAAATAAGAAACTGAACAATGGATAACAAGTTGTAATTCATGCCTAGACTTTAATTTGAAGAGATGTTAGTGACAACATGACTAGCACAGAGCATTGACCTCTCTGTTGTATTTGTGACCCTCTATCATGTTTTTTATCCCAATATGGTTGTTGTCACACCCCCAAGAGTCATGCCCAAGTCTAACCTTGGCATCTTGTGGACATGTGGCACCATGGCGGTTCTCACTTGGAAGCTTGTCTCAACCAAGGATACTTCACCCGGACTACGCCTCTTCACCTAGATCATATCCATACTATGTTTTAGGCTATAGATAAGTCACACACCTACCTATGAAAATCTATTCTATACTTAGACAATTGTTAACATTCTTTAACATTTAGTCATTCTGGCATACAATAGAAAACATGTGAAACACAAAAGACACAGATATAGTGCGAGTGGCACCAACAGTGCCTAATACCTGACTTCATTTATTATATTGTGAAACAAATAAAATGCAATGTAGATAGGGCACTACTATCCCAGTTACAAACATGGGAAGAGCCACATGACTCGCCCCATACAACAAAATTTTCCAGACTTACAGATTTGTCACACCAAGACTCATTCGTCACACCTCCTTGCCTTAGCCTATGGTGCTCCCTAGCTATGCGCCCACCTTAGATTGAATTCTTGTCTCATTGATTTCTCACTTACTTATGCCTCTTGGTCGTGCACCTTGTGCTCTTATATGGACTCTGAATTTCACCTTCATGAATCATTGTGTCCTTTGGGTATGTCGTGCCCCTTCACGAACCACCATGCCCAAACAAACCAGCGTGCCCCTTTGTGGACCAACGTGCCCAAATGAACCTGTGAACTCATCAACCTTCATGTCTCTTGGACCGATGCGCCCCATCCTTGGGTGTACGCCCCTTGCCTTATGCTCTTCCTTGTGTCGATCAATGTGAATCTCGGTGGGTGTGTTGATGGGGTCATCCAACCTCTCTAACACGCCCATGTTTCCTAGTGAAGGCAGGTGCACTCCATGGGTGCACGCCCAATTCACCTCATCCTTACCCAAACTCAACCTAAGTCTCTATCATTCATCACAAGGGAAGTGAGGTGTGTGCCCCCTTGGGTTCACACATCGCCATTGTGCACCCAAGGTGCTCTTACCCACGCCCATAAGACAAGTGCTTTCCCAACCGATCACATACTCATTTTTCTCTCTGCTAGACTTGTCTCTAAATTTTCCCAAGGAGCGCAAGCACTCAGTAGGTGTCGCGGAAGGCTTTACAACTGCCTTGTTGTTGTATTTTAGTTTATTTATGCTTCATAATAGACAACATTGGACTTCATTAACCAGACTATGACCTCTATGAATATAAATATACTACTAATACAACACAACTTGTAAGTATATCTATTTCGAATAAACAAAGTTTTGAGAGTGCATCAAAATGATCAAAGGGGTTACAATCCTCATGTTTATACAACGAAAATTGGGCCATGATGAATATGGAAGTTAAGTCAAATTATAGGTATAGTAACTAACATATATAATGATTTGTTCACATGCTTGGTCAAGAATTTCATCTTCCACATGGTTGTTGACACATCATATAGTGACTTTCCTTTAGACATGAAGAGTTTTATCTAGTTGTGTCAGAGGTCGAGGCTGGTGTAAGTTACTAAATGTATGTTATTCACAACTAATTATTGGACTTGAATAAAGTCAGGTTCTTGAAGTTAGGTCATTTGTTGTTGGGTTTGATAGTTAGCCTTATGACCGTCATTGACTTGGTTGGACACTATCAATAAGATCATCAAAAATAAATAGAATTTTATTTTAGAGCCAAAATTGAGAAAAATTGATCAAAGGAAATAAACGATTTGATGGAAAGGATTGCAACAAACTTGAAAAATGGTGAAACAAAATATTAGAATTGGCTACAAGAGTTAAGATGTCTGTATTGTTGAATAGAAGTAAGGGATAGTTGACATTCACACTTTGAGGTAGCTAATGAGAACAAGAGCAATATATTGTAGTAGTAAATGAGCTAAGTATTCAATTTCGAACCAACAAAGATATCCTTTGTAACCAATCTTTCACTTTTGATATGTTTGTGTTACTTGCTTACCATTGTTTGGATCTACTTTAGATTCATTATTTGAATTTCCCTCATGCATAGAATTATGATTATTTGTTTAAAATGGCTCTTACATGTTTCCCTTGGGCTTGATATTATTGATTAGGAACATAACTATGTGACATTAAGAAAGGAATTGCACATGTGAATTGCTATACAATCACTTAAATACACTAATGTAACATCTGTAACTCTAGGAAGTGAAGAGGACAATAGCTTATCATTAAAGGTATAAGAAAATAACATTAAGACACTTGTAATCTAGCCATAGGCATAAATGTCAAGAACATGCTTTATCAACATAATCATCAGAGAATGATAATGATGGAATAATCTTGGCAAAGTGATTAGGATGGCATAATCAAGGAATTGTCATGGTGGGATAATCATGAGAGGTACAGGTGAAATAATCAAGGTGGAGTAGAAAGGATTCCATGTTGTAGCTGTGGAAAAATTTCCAAGACTGAACCAAGGATAAATTAGCACACTTAGAATAGGTAACCCTTTGTCAAAATGTTGTGAATGACATAAATGTCTTCGGATAGGGATAGGATGTGAATCACCATGATACCTAAACAATGATAATGTTATATTAGGAAGCAAACACCTTATATTTATTAATTAAAGTTAAATTATTCAAGTTAATGATGTAGGCCATTAGAAGAATTTTTTGGAAGTTATGGTGACATTAGATTCAAATTATTATGAACCCAAGAGGGCCTATGGGATGGTAATTGAACTAGCCAAGTTAAGAATTGTGAAAATTCTGTGAACAAAAAAGGAAAAGCACCATGAAGAAAAACGTAATAATTGAGCGGGGTGATTTGATATGAATGACAACAATATGGAGTGGTCAGTTTAATAAGTCTCTTGTGTCTCACTTTGTGTTTTCACAACATTAATATGCTTGGGGAATTATGAGAATTGTAGAAAACCCTCTCGGATAAATTTATGAAATGATAAAGATGGGGTGTCTATCTTTGGTTTAAGAGCTGGAAAATTGCTACAAGAAAGTGACAAACCTCTTCCCTAGAAAGTTTGTTGAGTGGATTGAGTAGTAGGAAAAAAACTAAGGGTGGTTAGTGGAAATGATGGTAATGATCAGTGTAATTTTATAGTTAAGGTGTGATTAGGCAATGATATTTGTGATGTGAATGATAGCATGAATTAAAAGGTTGCAAGGATGTGACTGGTGGAGAATTTGAAGATTCCAAGTAGTATGGCATGGGGTGATTACCCAACTCGCTATGGAGGTAGGAAATCACTAGCACATTGGGACTTATAGGATAATAAGAGGTTGAATGTGAATAAATAGTAACATTTAATATCAAGGAAATTATCCTACTTGAACTTGGTTTGCTTTCTGCATAGTTATTACAAGTTTAAGTAAGTGACCTATTATGGTCCAACACCTTAAAAATGATAAAAATTCAATGAATTACAGTCCAATTCGAGGGGGAAACCACTTTTTACCATATATCCAATTCAGAATACAATATGAGATGTAATAAGATGATCCTAACACTAGGTCTTCTTTATATATATATATATATATATATATGAGACGAAGGGGTACAATTATGATGAAAGGGTGTAATGAAGGGTTCTAACCGACCTACACAACACTAGAAATGTAATAATTCAATATCTAGGGATTAATAAGGGGTTTTATACATGACATGGGGATTTTTATAGGGATTAACATGTTCCTCCCCTTCAAACAATTGTTGTCCTCGACACTTGACTAACAATGGGTGCTTCTGCACAAAGAGCTCATCTTCTCATGTTGCCTCTTCCACTAGTAGGCTCTTCCATTTGATTAGGTACTATGTAATTGCTCGATTTCTCAGTTGCTTAATTCTTGTTTCAAGGATTGTTTCTAGATCTAGTATAATTTTCTCTTCTTCATTGATCTCTAGTAAAATAGTTTGGACTAGGATCTTGTTGTCAATGACCTTCTTTAACTAAGACACATGGAAGACTGGATGTACACGGAAGATGGAGGCAACTCCAATTTGTAAGACACACTTCCAATCCTTTGCAAAACCTTATAGGGGCCATAATATTTGGGTGCTAATTTATTGTCCTTATTTTGTTTCTTGAGGGACATCTGTTTGTATGGTTGTATCCTCAAAAATATTAAATCCCCCACTTCAAATGCCCTTTCACTACAATGTTGATATGCTTGTTGTTTCATCCTATTTTGTGCCATAACCAAGTTGTCTTTCAATAGTTTTAGGACCTATTGTTGGTTCCCTACGTGTTCCTCCACTACTTGAACCTTTATATTCAATTTCAAGGGCGATGTAATGGATGGAGGATGATTTGGAGAAATTTCTATGTTCGACACACTGGTTCAGTGGGAGTTAACTGACTAATTCTATTTTAGACTTTCTATTTTTACCATCACTATTATGCATGCATGCATTCCTAAGGAAAACTAACTGCTTGATTGTTTTTCTTAATTATGGAATGTTTTCCCCTATATATGAGTGTATTTCACTCATTGATTGTATCATATTGATCATGATCTATGTATCAATCATCAGCTCATTGGAGTAGTGTGAATATATTTTCTCATTCTTCCATACTGAATCTTTCTTCCTTTCTTGATAAGCTTTGTTTGTACTTGCTTTAGCTAGATCTCCTATGCAGGTTTCCATGAAACACTAACATGGTATCAGAGTTGTGTTTCTTGGAGCCAGCCAGACAAGCCAAAGAATAAGGAAAACTGGAGTTTCGGCAAGCTAAATCCGTGGTCGTACCTTTCAGCATTTATTCCTCCCAAAATATTACGTTTTGGAAGAAACAGCCTGCATGGAAAGTAAATCGACCCATTTTGGAAGTGGATTTTCAACCGTTTGGCGAGATTCCTCACTGTTTGCTCAGAAAGTAAGCCACAAGATAGGCTCCTGAAACTCATACGAATCTGTGGCCGTACCTTTCTACATTCATTGCTCCCAAAATATTAAGTTTTGGAGGAAACGGCTGGCTTATAGAGTAAATCGACCCATTTTGGAAGTGGGTTTTCAACCGTTTGGCGAGATTCTTCACCGTTTTCTTAGAAAGTAAGTCGCAAGATCATCTCCTGAAACTGATACGAATTTTCACTTAAAGTGCCCTTTCTGCCATGATTTCTTAATTTTTCACTTGCAGATTGAGAGTAAATTTTTAGGGGTTCTTAGAAACAGTGGGAGAGATGGATAGGACAAATTTTATATAATCAAACTTGGTGGTAATCCTCACACCATACAATTATTTTTATTGGAAGCCCAAGGTGGAATTCCAACTCAGAAGGAAAGGATTGTATAATTTAACGATGGCGACATAAACATAACCTACATCAGCGATTGAGAAGATGAGATGGGTGAATCGTAAGGATGAGGCCACAGGACTACTTCTTGAGTTAATCTCCACTGATTTATGGTTTCATGTTGCTGCATGCAAGACTCCAAACGAGATCTGGACCACCTTGGAATGACTATTTGGAAAGCAGGATGAGATGCAAGGTCATATGCTTGAGGTAGAGTTGAATACCTTAGAACCTAAAAGTTTTGATAATATAGAAGATTTTTTACTAAATTTAAATCTTTTCTATTGAGCTTGGGTGAATGTGGTATTGATAAGTCTACACAAGAGAAACAACTTATTCTAACAATCTTGGCCAAGCTAGGACCAGAATATGATGTATATGTCTCCAATTTACATTCTGACAGATGTCTTTTTGGAACAAATTGGAAAATGCCTACGTTGTCTTAGTTCATTGAGTCTCTTACACAAGAGCAGACAAAACTCATACAGATGGGCCTCATGAAATATCCCAAAGCACATGCACTCACCGTGCATGATGGAAAAGGGTCATGCAAATAGAATGGGAAGGAGGGATATTCCAAACCCTTCAACGATTCTTCAGGTTCCAGAGACTCTTCAGATTCAAAGAATAAGAAGAAGGGAAGACAGTGCACTCACTGTAATAAAGTGAATCATGACAAATCCACATGCATGAAGAAACAGATCGATCTTATGGCACAGACACTTCAGTAGAACAACCTTGGAGACTTCATTCCTGAAGGAGACAAGAAGAAGAAGGAAGAAGACCATGCGCCTAAGAAAGGTAATCATCATGATCTGGTTGCAATTAATTCCTCATCTGATTCATGGATTATAGATTCTGGTGCATCCCATCATATGGCAGCGAAAGAGGAATTTTTCTCTTCTTTGAGTCCATGCTCAAGACCCCCTATTCTCATGGGGATGACACTCCAGTAGCAGTAGCAGGAGAAGGGAGAGTGTAACTCCACAATGGCAGTTTTGAGAATGTTTTACATGTTCCAAAGATTTCCATGAATCTGCTCTTAGTTTATCAGATCACTCAGAAAGGTAAAAAGGTTGAATTTACATCAGATTCAGTTTCAGTAATTGACATGCATGAAAATTCCATCATTGCAATTAGTGAGGTGGATCACAAGTCAAGGTTGTATAAATTCACTAAGTTTTTTGATGATGACTCATCTATTCTACTTACACATAAGGAGAATACTTTGCATGCACCTTCAATGCAACATGCATATACTCTTATTCTTTCATCAGTTTCAGACATTAGATATGATTCCATACACTCATATTTTGTACATGGAAATAAGCAGGTAGTACATCCAGATAAGAATCCACCGTCAAAGCTTTAGCAGATGCCCAAGAAGGCACATACCACACTTCAGGCAGCAGAAAACATTGCAAGGAATCCATTGGATTTGAGGATGACTCAATCTCCGCATAAGGAGCCTTCTCATGTACTTTCAGCTTCAGAACCTGTGATGCCCATGAATTGTTATATGGTTCAATCTACTGATCCACAAAACTACAATAGGGTTGTGGGAAATCCATTATGGAAAGCAACCATGCATAAGGAGTATGACTCACTCCTAAAGAATCAGACTTCGCATATGGTTCCACTTCCACAAGAAAGGAATATTTTCAAGTGCATATGGGTCCACAGGATCAAGAGGTACAAGGCTCGACAGGTTTCCAAAGGACGTCATCAGATCCATAAAGATTTATACATCTTCACGAAGACTTTCAGTGAGCAGAAGTTTTAGACTTTGCGAGATCATATTGCAATGAAGAACACAGTTGCCTAGAAGCTGTCATTTTCTTCTTTTGATACATTATCATTTGAGGGGGGGTTTTGTTCCCACGTGGTTTTCCCTCTTTCCTCACTTTTATTCAGTGTTCATTAGTTGCATTGTACATGAGTACCTAAAATGGCCTAGTAGCCTGGACTCATTTTTTACTCCATAGTGATGTTTAGGGAGGGTGTTGGAGAAATTTATATTTTCGACACACTGGTTTAGTGGGAGTTAACTGACTAGTTCTATTTTAGACTTTCTATTTTTACCATCATTATTATGCATGCATGCATTCCTAATAAAAACTAATTGCTTGATTGTTTTTCTTAATTATGGAATGTTTTGCCCTATATATGAGTGTATTCTACTCATTCATTGTATCATATTGATCATGATCTATGTATCAATCATCGACTCATTGGAGTAGTGTGAATATATTTTCTCATTCTTCCATATTGAATCTCTCTTCCTTTCTTGATAAGCTTTGTTTGTACTTTCTTTAGCTAGATCTCATATGCAGGTTTCCATGAAACACTGACAGATATCCATAAAGTGTCAGAAATTGGGACATTTTTTATTAAGTATGGAAGGATGTGTTGTACCACCATTCTACCAAGGGAAACCAATTGAACCATTGTGTCTATTTATCGAATGCAAATCAACGAAGATATCCTTATACACATTTATTCACAATCTCAGTTTTCCCATTGGATTGAGGGTGGTAAAATAACACAGTTAGCAACTTAATGAGAACTCTACAGAGTTCTCGTTTTTGGGGGGGTCACATTTTTTACCTTGTTTTGAAAAGTTGTGCTACAAGTAGCACCCCCACTCCCTTTTTAGAGTGTTTTTTGATATTTTAAATCTTCTTAATGTATCCACAATGTATCCATAATGTATCCACATTATTTTTTTAAATACTTATTTTTTCATTTATTTTCAAATTGTTCTAATTTTTTTTTCAATGGTGTTTTTTTCATCTATTTTCTATTTTTTTTTCAACGATGTTTTCAATCATTTTTCCATGTTTCTTTCAATGTTAAAAATGTTGTATATCATTTACTTTTTTGAAATTAAGATTTTTCATATAATTATGTCTCCTTAATAAATTTATGGTTCCATACTTTTTAAATATAGTGGAAAATATAATTTGTAATGCATTGTTTACCTTTACTTCAATACATAGAAAATAATTGTAGTTAAATAACACTATTTTTAAATATTTATCAAAAAATATACATTTTAAAGCCATATAAAATAAAAATAAAATCTATACATTTTGGTACCTATCCATTTGAAATAACATGTCAAATAAAGCATTTTTATGGACATAATTGAACAAAACAAAAGTGAATTTAAAAAAAAAAAATTAACAATTTTTTCCATATTTTTATACATTTGAAGTAAAAAAATTACAACATTTCATGTCATTTTCCCTAGTATAGTGATTCACATACAAATAAAAGTAAAAAGAAAATAATAAAAAAAAAATCATCATAAAACAACAATAGATACATATTCATTCTTATTTTAAAATATGAAAATCAAAACATTATAGTTATAGCTCATAAAAAATTTGTAAAATTGAGCATCGTTTTCAAGGGCATCTTAAAACTAATCAACAATATCATATGTCCCAAATTCATCATTCTCAACGGACACATTATCATCTTCTTGGACATCATTTTGTGCTTCCATTGTGTCATTTTGCTCTTCCATTGTGTCATTTTGCTCTGCCATTGGGTCTTTGATATCCACAAGTTCTCCAAAGTGATCATTTCCGATCAATCCTCCTAATGGTACTTGAGGTTCCTTTGACATTTTTGCCACCTTTGATTCATTAAAACCTCATTTCCTCAAGCCAAATTCTTTCATTTCATCTATAAGAGTTGGACTAACATTAATTCTTTGTTGAATAAAACCACACTGTAGTGGGTCACTTTCAGTGACTATGCAATTTCTTCCTTTTTGTAAGCAACACGCTAGTGTTGTACCTAATCACCAAATACAAAATAAATAATTAAGTTAAATAATGTAAAACAACATAAATTAAAAATAATAAAGATTGAAATATGATTTCAAAATTGTTTGATCATAATTCTTACCTAAACTCGAGAACAAATCCAAAACCCAATCTCCTTCATTTGAAAATGTATCTATAAGATAATTAATTCATGCTTGTGGTTTTTGATAAATGTTAACCATCTCTCCTTTCAAATCATTTTTCTCATATGTTAGCTTTTTAACCACAACATTGTAAACCAATAAACCACTAGGCTTCCCTCCATCCTTTACATTGACAAGAATAGAATTATAAGAATTATATTGTGTCTAGGTTGCAAGATGAATATTCTCAATATCACGTGTAAATGGTTCTCTATTGGAGTTCTGAATATTAGGCTTCTTCCTGTAACATAAATAAGTGCAAATTCAATTAACTTGTGAATTAATAAAATTGATTTCTAATCTTAATCTCTAAACATACACTTTCAATATATTACCAAATAAGTTGCATCCTTGTCTTTTCTTTTCCCTTGAAGATTGATTGTACTAATCCTTGTTGTGTGTCTGAATGAAAAAATAGAAATATCCAAAATGGTTATGTTGTGACTTTCGTAAATCCCATAACCACTTTATTGAAATATTGGTAAGTATAAGGCTCAGTATCATATCCAATGTTTTGAATATTATAACCATGAGGGATATCTGCAATACCTAGGGAGTATTTTTTTTTAGGAACAATATTTGCAATTTGTTCACAATCACCTAATATCAGTTTATACTGAACAGTGTCGAGCCCATTCCAAATTCAATGATCAAGGGTGTCATCAAGTTCAATAGTTCAAACACGTCTCCTTCTTTCTCTTTCAAACTTGGTTTTTTGAATAAAAATTTTGAAGGTTTCAGGTACTCCATCTGCATTTTTTTTTTTTTTTTTTTAATGCTGGCGGAATCGGCAACTGGGCCGATCTCGTACTCGCATGACACGGGGTCGATTCCGACCGCTACCACTATAACCTCCAGGTACCATACGTATTCCCCTTCCGCAGGCACGGGTAATTCGGGGGGATTTGAACTTGAAACCTCATCATACATAACACGCTATATCACGGAACTTGCCAATTGAGCTGCCCCCCGGGGGCTTCTTTGGCATCTTTAATTAAACAAGAAAACACACACACACACACACACACACACACACACATATATATATATATATAATCTACAAACGAATAATATGAATGTAATAAATCAACATACATTTTTGAATGCAACAAAAAAGTGTGTAAATACTGTTGTAGAGCTTGAATCTGGATAGTTGATCTTAACATCATCTCAACTCTCTTCATTCAACATCTTAACCATTTCCTTTTGTATTCTCATATACACCATGTGACTAAATTAAAAATAAATAAATAATGATATAATGATATATAATAATAAAATAATTAGAACATTGATATGTTAAACTGAAAAAATTAATTTTATTTTCCTAACATAAATAAAAATAACTCAACAAACTTAATTTTTAAATTCATCACACATTTCTTCCATTGAAAATTCCCCCGAACTTACACGTGATAATATAGCTATGATAAGTTTCTCATCCTTCACTCCTTGTATCATTCTTCAAGGTGTTATGGTCATATTTTCTGGAAGATTCTTGATTTCAGGACCTGTCTTACTTGTGCTACATATTAAGGGTTTATCCTTCTTAACTCTCTGATTTTTTATACCAATATTTTCCCATAGACTGAAGATCCCATCTATCAAATCCCATACTTGTCCAGTTCTAAATCCCAATTGAAAATAATTATCCACAGCTTTGAATACATCACTTCCTTCGGGATTTTTTTTCTTTTGCATTTTTATCATCAATTGGGAAGCCTATTTCCATACAACATTCCTTCTGAAACTTCGCATCAACATTTGATCTCTTCCCAAGACATATTTCAAAAAAAATCATTATGAATAAACCTCACCCTTTGAATCAAAGTCATGGACATCTTTTACCCATTATTTGTGTTATGATCCCATGCCAATAACTTTGCTTCTGACTCTGATAAACCAGCATAAATTATGCATTTGACTATCTCAAAAAGAGGGTTATTGGGATATTCTTGCATCAATTCTCTTCTATCCTCTGCATAATGATTTCCTCCAATCACATAATATTTGCATTCAAAACATTTTGATCTATCAAATCCATCCCTGCTAGGAACTTCCATTGGGTCAACAAGAACTAGGTAATCAACCACATGTGCATATGGATTGTACCTAATCAATGCTTTCAAATTGTGAATATGCAAGTGATGTGGTTTTCTAATTTGATATTTTTCTTGCCCTTCTGTGGGATAAAGTTACTTCACATTCAACTAAAATTCATGGCCATCATCAATTAATTTAGTCATCAATCTATTATGAATGGCATTTTGTGTTTTTTTCATAATACCATCCTCTATATCAACACCTGGTATTATTATTCCTCTACTACCTTTAGGGTTTTCATTATAATATTTAGAGATAACGATGGTTTCTTCATCATCAACAACATTTTATTTCTTCCTTTTATGATTTAAATGAGTTTCATCTAAATCAACGATTTCTTCATAATCAATAGGAATGGAATCATCCTCGGCCATCACTCTTTTGTGTTTCTCTTTTTCATTCTTATTGGGAGAAGGAGTGATAACCTTATTGGGACTAATCTCAACAAAATATTCATTAGGAGTTTCCTCATCTTCAAATGTAACCTTTTTAGGATTTATGAATGAGGAATTTTGTTTCTTCTTTCATGTTCTTGTCTGTCTACTCTTGCGGCTTCAACCTTTGTTACTTTTTGTTTATTTTTCCTTCCTTCCTGTGCCTTATCGCTATGAAAGGCATTGATGACTTCCATGATATTTTTCTCTGTAGAGTAAATTCCCACTAAAATATGTGAAATTCGTTCAACAAAATCCTGCAAAAATAAAGTATAACATTTTCATGTTAAATAAAATTAAAAAATTAACATAATACTAAAAATAATACAGGATACAAAAATAAAAATAAAGAAACTTACATTGTCTTTCTCAATGTCTTCAACGATAGATGCACATAATTCTGTAAAACATTCATCCATGTTATAATTGCTCAACTTCAAACAATATATAATCTTGATATAAGTCTTGGCTTGTTTCACGAGTGCATAAACAATATTTGTGTCTGGCACCAAACATATATCTTGTAACAAACCAAGTGGTTGATAATTTCCTTGCACATGTTCAATTAACTCGGCACAATGCAAATATAGATGTTCTCCAGTGTTTCCTTATTTTTCTTTAACAAACCAAGAATATTCCAATTTGTTTTCACCTTCCACAGATTTCCACTCTCTAACATTCTTCATTTCCCTTGACAGCTCGAGTGTTGGACCTTGAACAAATGTGCTATCAATTTACTGCCTAGGATTCATGGAGGTCCTGATTGCAATTTTGGATGCCATTATTGCAGGTCGTGATCCAGATACATTCACAGATATTTTATTTCCTGTCATTTTATCTATATGAAAAATAACAACAAAAAAGTTAAGTATGGGAAATGTTTACATTATATTATATTTTAAAAACATCATAGATCATAAACATTAAATTTAAAAAACATCCTAGACCATAAAAATTAAACTTACAAAAAAAATAAAAATAAAAAATGACCCATGGGGTTACTGGGGCGATGTTGGGACCAAGGCTTCTTGCCCCTGAGGCCAAGCCTTAGGCATGGGACCATGACTTGGCCACAAGCGGGAAGCCTCATGCTAGAGACCTAGGCATGTCCAAGGCTAGGCTATAGGTGGGTGGCCCTGCGGCCAAGCCCTGTGCGCACCCATGGCTTGGTTGTGGAGGGGCAACCTTCCTGGCCAAGGCCTGGGTGCACTGGGGGCTTGGCTGCGGGGGTTGGGGTGATGTCGGACATCAGTCTGAGTGCTCCCATAGGCCAAGTCAAGGTCTTTCATGGAGGGGCATCACGCCCAATAACCACCATAGGCCAAAATTATAAAACAATTATTAAAAAACAACAAAAACTGTTAACTTTTTATAAAATGTATACCAAATTTTGGTTTTTTTTCGAAAAATCTTAAAAATTTTGTTAAAATTTCTTTGAAAAAGGTCTAAAGTTTTTTGAAAAGTTGTGATTTCTTTAGAAAAAATTAGAAAACATATAAAAAAAATTAGGTTTTTTTATAATTTCCACATGAAAAAATCTCATGTGATTAAAAAATGATCTTATAAATGTTTTTTTGGTAAATGATAAGAATTTTAAAAATAATTGACCTCTGAAATGCTAGATTCTCCTCAAATGTCTTCTCGATGTTTCTGCCTTGTAGATTGCTCTAAATTATTTAACAAATGCTACCTGATATTTAAGCAGTGTAAAAAGACAAAACAAGACTTTGTATATATAACAAAGATGATATAAATTATTGTTAAGTGTATCGAAGTGGGATAAATAAAAAAGAATAAGATTGTGTACATATATACCTAAAATTAAATGGATCATATCTAAGTTTAATGAATGTGGGATAAATAAACAAACATGAAAAATATTGTAATTAACAAATAAATAACAAATTAATAGAGTAAAAGTTGTTTTTAGTTTTGAAGAGAAAATAATAGAAGGAAAAAATTGGAGCGGGATTTTATAGGGGAAAATTTGAGGGGGAAATTTTGGAGGGAATATTTTGTGGGGGAATTTTGGAGGAAATATTTTTATTTTTATTTTATTTTTTATTTTTTTTT
>ML786487.1:784147-798459 GCA_009831015.1 Picea engelmannii | reverse complement strand
AATTGAACTACATTTAATTTGAGGACGCTGAACCAAATTCTTCTTTGTTAGTACCTTTATAGCATCCATAATTATAAAAGTACGAACATTGACACCCAAATCCTTTAACTGATTTGAAGACTTAGAGTTAAGGTTTTCAGGAAGAGATAACATTTTTGTAATAGATTCGACATTGATATAGAATAAAATGGACCCATTTTCAGATACCATAACCCTTTTTTCAGAAAGTCTATAGGTTTGGGGAATTATGATTTTACCCAAGTTTGACTCTCAGATATGTAAATAATCATTCAAATCCATAAATATATCATAGGATAACTTAATTAACTCATAAGGAGAATTTGATTACTTTTACTGGAGTCTACTATACTCGTAACAGAGTTTACCGTGCACATTTACCTTAAGGATTTATTGTTTTATTTATTTTTTAACCTTTGAATTACATCGATGCAATGTATTTTTTATTTAGCTTACATCACCATGCCATATGTCATCCATTCGTGCATTTTGGGGGTGAGATAAAGTGGTTTGATAATACCACCCCTATGTACTGAAATGAATAAGGATATGACACATTATCAACCACTAATACAATGTTTTTTTTTCTCGGTAAATCAACATCTATATTACTATGACCAAAGTTTACAAAAAGGTGTACATAACCATCAATCTCACAGAGACCATGACAGTCTCTAGGATTCTAGGACTCAAAAGACCAAAAAAATAGTGCCTTCCCCTGAGGGGAAACCAATATTTTAAGAGTTTAAAACATAGGTTGCATGATAAGATTCTAAATGTCTGAACTGTAATCTAAGAAAATAAGAGCCTAGATAGCATAACATCATGATAAAAAAAAAAAAAAAAACTAGAAATCAATAGGCCTTTGGAACCTGAGAGCTAGTGAGTTCCACCATCTTATTTCCAACTATGGATTTGGAGCATTCGACCTTTGCATAATTTCTCTCAAGGGGGACGAAATTGCCTCCATGGAAGTTTTCTATCTAGTTCACGACCTCTACTACATATGGAGTTTGAATTTCAAGGGATTCCTTCATGTCTTTCAACTGTTTGAAGTCTTTCTCCTTGGGGAGCATGCCCAAGGATACCAGAGTCTTGGTTTTCCAATACAATTCTAAGGTCTTGAAAAATTTTGAGTTCTGGGTCCAAGAGAAAACCATATCCAGAATAAAAATTCTAACCAACCAATGATACATATAAGAATATGGCATAAAACTTAACAACAAACAATTATCCCATATAAGAAAATACTTTAAAGAGGATAAATCATCGAAAATATATAATCACATACCCCAACCTACATTTCAAAAATTCAATATCATTGATCTTGTTCTTCGTCCAAATCCAAATATGTATCATCCGATTCAAAATCTAATTTGGAATCGAAGTTGAAAGGATTGGGCATAGCAACATCATCATCAATGCCATTTTCGATAATTTCATCGTCGATATGATCATCGAGAAAAATTCCATCTACATCTAGCTCAACTTCTTCATTTTCTTCATGTAACACATCTACTTGCTCCTCTACATCATCTTCTTCTTCAATATCATCGTCGTCTACTACATTATACTTTACACGCCTTCCTTTTGGATCATATATAACCACATATGACCGTCCCACTTTACCTAGAACATATGAGTAAAATACCTGCTCACATTGGCTTGGAAGAACATAAAGCTCAGTACCTGGCTCAAGTGTCCATGTATTGACCATGATAAATCCATTCTCATGCTAAATAACAATTCTTTTAGGATCATGTTCATTCATCCGTAACCTATACCATTTGACCTCGAACACGAATAATTTAAATGATTTAAGTCACATTCATGTATATCATTCAAATACCCATTGTATCTATTTTCTGATACCTCTGGATGCTTGTCACTTCTAGAGGAAACATTAGTTACCTGAAATGCTGCAGTTATGCAACAGTCAAAGTTTTTTTTCTTGTCATCCAACTTTTTGAAGCGAAATTTACAACCATTGTACCACATAGCCTTGTTGTGTTTCAACTACGTTATTCCCAACATGTAAAAAATGCATTGCCAATTAATCAACCTATTTAGAATTGGTAAATATGTAACAATCCCTTCCAATGCCCAACACAAATGTAAGTGAACACGATGAAGTAGTACAAATTTTGATTGTTTTTGAAAAGAAAGCTAAACTTTATTGTAATAATCCAACATAACTTTACATAAACCAACAATTAAAATACATGATAACAAGGCCTTATTTTTTTTTATTCTTACTCAATATCATTATTATTACTTGATGTCAATTTACAACATTGTGACTCGCTGTTGGCAACCGCACATGATTTTTGATTCTTATTACGATTGAAAGAAATTGCACCTTTCTGTAGCTTCCATCACATCTCATTTGTAAATGTTTATATTTCTGAGTTTCAAAGCGATGATTGGATTAAAGCTAACCTCATTGAGTTTGTTTGTTTGTTTGCATTTTCGTTTGTTTTATTTTTAATTCATGACTGTAAGCATGAATTTAAACATAAAACTTGGCTTGGTTTCAAAATCTTTTACCTTAAAAATATCGTTTTAAAAGTCACCCATATGTGATTAAAATTCAAATCTTATGAAATGGTTGATTAATCCATTATCAAAATTTTCTTGTTTTATTATGGTTGTTATGAATTCAATGGTTCGATAGTTCATTGTCAAAATGTTTTGATGCATGGAGAACCTTGGTTAACTGTTGATATTCTTTTCATGAGTTTAAATGGTCATATCAACATTCGTGCCAATGAGTACAACATGCTGTACTTGTGTTTTCACCTACTTTGCTGGCCCAAAACATTAATGAAGTTATTCATTATGTGCATAGGGTTTTGTACTCTGTAGGTTTTGGCACTCAACGCGAGAGATGGTATGGATTTCTTTGAACCCTCTGGTTTTCGTTCTCCCTAATTCTCCTATCCGAGTTATGATACCCCCTGGGCTCTAATATTTTCATGCTTTCACTCTCTGCTTAGACCTATTTCCATTGTTCACACGTTGGGAACCTAAAACTATTCCGAGTGATTTTTGTTGCATCCTTATTACAGTGGTCATGGCACCCATCGTTCATATAGAGCCGAACGGATGCCAAGCCTTACTATCCCATGACGATGCTATTGATGACCTAAAGGATCATGGGTGGGATGTATTCCTCAAGAAGTTCAAGGGCTACAATCTCCAGGTGGAAAAATATTTTGCACAAACCTTCGATGGTTTCAGAGCCAAGATTGGAGACATAGAGTTGGAATTGACAGAGGATTTCATGAGCAAAGCAACATGGATCCCATCAAAGGGCGAGAGGTGGTTTAAAAACGCCAGAATAGAAGAGGTCCCATGGAGTTTATTCATAACATCCCGTGCTGTATAAAAGGTATTCCTATCGCTCTGTTAAAACCCAGATGGCATAGTCTACTTTTAATTATGAAGCAATTTATTACGTGTGAAGGTTGATATGGATTGGTTTTTCTATACCATATCCGTTTGCTTATGAATTTCATAGGGTTCGAATTAGATATGCCCTTTTACCTATTGATGATTCTTTATAAGATGTCTAAGTGTTACAAGTGACAAGGTATCAATTCGAGCCTGTTTCACCATGGACTTGTTAAACTCTTGTTGGTTCATCACCTGCCAAAGATAGGTGACAATTGGGAAACCTTTCTGATAAGAAATGGATTCACACAGGCCTATACTACAACCAATCCTCTTTTAATTGCAAACCCTAACTCACATAGGCTAGTGGTTGAAATCCAGCTCGTTAATTCAATTGATGGACCATAATTTATTGATAAAACCCCTCTAGATGAAGGATTACCCTGTAGGTTTTCACCTAGAAGATCTCCGGAACAAGTGATTCCCGAATTAAAGGAAAAAGATCCTTATGTGCCTATGAACAATGCTAGTTTAAACGTTGATGTTAAATCCGATGTCAAGAAACTCTGTAAAGGAAGGAAACAACAGTGCATGGATTTGAGTTTCAAGAATAAGAATGTTGGTCGTCTAATCTCTAGAAAACTAAGAAACCTAAAAGGTAATCATCTGAGCTCGATCAAACCAATCGAGATCAATGATCGAGGCTCAGATCATGAGATAGAGGATTTCTTTATACGGGAAGATCCAAAAAATCAGTGTTCCAGGAGGGAGGTTATCACCCATTTTGAACCATATGATATCATGACCAATTTACCCCCATGTCTTAAGGGTAAATAAGGATTTTCGGGTATCAGGCACGATCTAGAACAAACCGCAGGTAAGATTGAAACACCCTTGGTCGACTGTGTGCCACGTTGATCTGTCGTCACCCCGACACACTGTGATAACTGCCTCGATTGGGTAGGGCATTACTATACAGATGTTCCTCTCTTGCAGGCCCGAATTAGAACCTTGACTGCTCAGAACGACCCGTTGAAACAAGATAACCTTGATCTCAAGGCACATACAGAGAGGGAGAATAAACAAATCAAGAGGGTTGGAAATATAATCATTAAGAATACGACCAGTTTCAAAGCAATTATAAACTCTGAACTGTATGATCCCTCTTTGGATAATTTTTAATGGTAAAACGTTTTGTTTGATTTCATTCGATTCTATTGTCAAATTCAAAATAGGAACATTTGAAATTTGATTTTATTTGCTAAAAATAAGACTAGCTACAGAAAATAAGACTAGGTACAGAATCTATGATTCTGTAGCTAAGTCTCTTTTAAATAATTAGTAATTGTTTTTTCTAATATATCAAATTTGTTTTTCTATTCTCAGGAGATGGAAGATTGTGCTGCTGATTACTTGGAGAGAAAATCTTTCAATTATACACTCAAATGTTTAGTAATTTCTCCTTCTTTATATTTTATCAAACTGTGGTTTAATTTTGAACAAACCAACTCTTGCATGAGTGGTTACTATTTTCCCTATTTTTGTAATATTACCCAATTATTATGGATTCAACTCTATCCTGTGAGATATGAGTATTTGAAACTTGAAGTAGTTTAAATACCGTTCATTCTCAGTAGTAAGGCAACTTTTTTGGAACGCATTATGGACAAGTAATTTTCAAGACTGTATGGATAAGTTGTTCACACCTCGGCTTTAGTCCAGCATGACATTATTCCATTACGTTTTTCCTTTTATATTATGGAATGTTAATATGTTATGCAACTTTAGTCTTATTAGCATATAATGTTTCATTTTATTTTACACTTTAAATTCTGTTTGTAATTTGCTGTTCATATATCATATTTGTGATCGTTATTTCATTCAAATATCATTGATTTATGCTTGATGTTGAGTGATATATTACACAAATACTTTATATTAAATTTCTCATTACTATAAGTATTCATCATTACAAGATCACATGATATACGTGTTTATTACTCTGTTTCTTATATCTTTACTCTGAAACACACCTTTGAGTTTACTCTGGGAATGTTAGCACAAACCTGTTATAGGTTTTTATCACAGGCAAGATAGCTGGGAGTTTGAATCGCAAAGGCATAAACTCAGTAATTGATTAATCTCAGGTTAGTTTTACTCACATTCTATGTCTGTTATTGGTTTGTTTATTAATGAAATAGCAACAGTTTAGATTGGCTTTGACTGTTATCCCGTTCTTGTTTCAAATTATGTCTTATTAGTATGTGTGAATTCTTAGATTTTAAATTATTAAACATAAAATATAAAATGTATGTGCTTTCTTTATCTACTTCGTAAACAATTGCAAAAACATTGATTTCGCAAGACATCCACCAAAACTTGCAAACTGTAAATACCCTGTTCATAATCACATGCTTATGTTTCTGCTTCAACACTTGTAAATAATTAAATTCATGTACATAGTATCATAGTTTGTTAGATTAGTTTCCTTTTTTTTTCTCACTTAGGATTTTAGTCGGCCAACAGAACCATTAAACCAGTCAGGGCATCTCACTCCAAACGACTTGGATTATTTAGACAACCCCARTTCTGATTTGACCTTCCAGTTGATGGTGTGTCAGTTACGTCCACCAACACTTGCCCACCTTAAGACCTATTGTCATGAAATACTAACCATGTTTAATATATATATATATATATATATATATATATATATATATATATATATATATATATATATAATTAATTTAAAAACTCCTTCATAAATCAATTAAAATAAAATTGGTGTCTTTATGACAATATCAAAGAAAGGGCAAGATAAGGATTCCTAAGATTTAACAAATAACCTTCTTAATTTAAATATTACAATTGTTTCTATCCTTACGCTTAACATAACTAAAAACATTTATTCTAATATAACTAAAATCTAAACGATGACTTGCAAATAATTATTTCAATCCAATAATTGACAACAAATTTTAATTAAAACAATACATTATCCAATTGTATTGTCCACAACACAAGCCTAATATAATAAAAATGCACATATAAGTATATAATTAGTCCAACATCAACCCTTATATATATCCCATCCGTTACCTTTATAAAGACAATGTTAAATCTATCTAAGTGTGTTCTATTTCTTTTATTTAATTAAAGTGCGGTGGAGTTCCTTATCATCATGTGAGAATCAACATTACGAGGAAGTCCCACATTGATTTATCTCATTCTACTATAAGGTTTATCATAAATTTAATGCTCGTTTAGTGGTATGCGAAATATATTCAAGTTCCAAAAGGGAAGCAAGTTAGAGGCCTTTAGAAATTAGAAACCAAGATTCCATAACCGTTGACTCTTTATTACTAGCAGCGATTGCAATCGTTGGCGTTCATAGTAATTATTATTCACTACGATTCATATTCAGATTTTGTTTTTGGATTTTTTTTTTTTTTTTAATAAATTTAAGCGATGGAGACTACCGATACTTCAATGACAAATATGTTA
Organism: Picea engelmannii; assembly: GCA_009831015.1. NCBI lineage: Eukaryota > Viridiplantae > Streptophyta > Pinopsida > Pinales > Pinaceae > Picea > Picea engelmannii. The sequence goes on along the minus strand of ML786487.1, from coordinate 791,544 downwards.
TATATATATATATATATATATATATATTTCTTAAATTTATTTAGACAAATTCTATTAATTTGCAGGATCCTTCTTATATCCGTTTTTCAATCCAAAGATGTTATTGATACCCCCAACCAACGTTAGGGGTACTCTTATTCCCCCTTATCCCCCCGAGTTGCAAAGGGGCCAAGCAAAAAAACTGGAAACAATAGCACCAAAACTTGTCTCTCAAGGAAGAGCTTCCACTCTCTACAAGTCTTCGAATCCCAACTCTCACAAATAAAACTTAGTCAACAAAAACTTTGACAACATAACAATACTAACCCAAGTGAGATCTTTTTCCCCTCTTCTCCATTTCTTTTATAGAAAATTTCTCAATGACACTTGTCCTCATGCACAACTAATTCATTTTTAATAATTAAATTAAAAGTTTATTCACCCAATACACGTGTCACACTTTCCCAAGATTGCACATGTAATTTCTCTTTTTATTTGATTTAAAAATCATTTTTTCCTCACATTCCCCAATGCGTTTCTATTTTTGCTCTTAGTTGTCCCTTAGTTCCCCAATTTCTCATTTATTGAGTGTCCCCTAACTAGATCTTAATTTGAATTGGATTAGGAGTCTTCTTTTAGTTAGGATTAGTGGTAGATTGATTCAAGATGCTACTCTATGTGGGCACCCTATTCTCTCATGTTTTTATTTCTATTTATTTATAAACCCCTTTTATTATTTTCATGCACACATGTACATTTTACTCAACCTTTAATTTTTCTTCCCTCTTTTCCTAGAGTTTGATTATCTCAATTTTTTTTAACTTATTTACTGTTTTATTTAGTCTTTTATTTAGACTTAGACTTAGACTTATGCTTAGACTTCTTATTTTATAAATTACTGATTAATTAATACTTTGTTCTAACAAGGTCTAAACATTTTATTATGTTTTCTAGGCCATTTAGATTTTATTGATACATTATTTACTTACGCAACGTGCCCTTCAAGACGCATCTCCGTGCTCCAAGGGTTCCACTCGCCTTTGACTAGTTTTGAAACTTATCCGACACTTGGAGTCAACACTCCACTCAGTCGACCTTGTGAGAGACTAAGGGCTTCTAAGGAATAAGGATTACACAATATTGCACACCCCTTATAATTATTCGTGAGTGACTATCTGAGTCTTCCCTCACGACATCAAGGACCTCTCGAACTAGGTAATCACTAACCTACAGTTTAGGCCACGACGGGAGTGCTAGTAGAATATGACAGGGACACTTCCACATCTCTCTCTCAACTTCTTGGTTTACGTACATGACCCCTTTACTCCTTATGTGAGTCAGATTAACAAGCGTCGCTAAGCCTGCATCCACTGACAATAACATTGTCAATAATCCATATACATAACATCCATACTGAAATAATCATATATACATGTAAACCAATACTCAAAACTCAAACGAAATACAAGTCCACTCCCTGACTCAATTTAGAGTCCAAGGAAGTTCGTTGATTCCATCTACATCATCAACCTACCATGTATCTAACACACTCAGGGGAACTCATCAATAATACTTGTCGATACATATATACATTTATAAATTAACATATAATCACGATGACATCATAACATATCCCATAAGCAAAGCATAATCATAATGTATCATAACCGGATCACTTGTTTGCAAGTGTCCTCAAAGAATAAGTTAGTATAAAATGTGCTTAGTATAACTGGATGTTAAAAAATATTTTAAGAGAACAAAAAACCACATAAATTAATATAATGAAAAATAAGTAAATTTTTTTGGTGAATATGCTCGCATTTTTATCATTTAAACCATATGCTAAATCAATTTCCTTATGTGTAAGATTAGTATCTTGAATACGATGAGCCTCTTTAACCAATGTAGCCACCCCTTCCCATGATAACCTACCATAACATTGTATACATTGTTATATTCATACCTTCATCCAATCAATATTGTTTGCAATGTATAAATGTAGTGCATCCCACTCTCGACTAGCTATATGAAAAAATAACAATTCATCAATAATTAGGTACCATGAAAAATATTAATAATTGATGGAAGAATAAAAATTAAATAGATATGATATATTTAAAAATCAATAAACAAAATTATTGTATATATCTACAATTTTATTAACTTTCATTTTTCTCATTCTACCTTTCCCCAACAGGACCTCCCCTTAAAATTTATTGATGGATTTGACATCCCAAATGACAAGCACATTCATATTTGCTGATAATTTAGAAAGATACTGACTAATATATACCAATGATTGATATACCATATAACCCTCCACCATAGAACCCTCAGGATGTGCTCTTTGTCTAACAAAGGCCTTCAATGATTTCAAATGCATCTCCACCATCCACATTGACCTTGTGTGTACATGTCCACACATTTCAATCTCCTCAACTTGGTGTACGAGGTAGTGTTCTTGTGTATTGAAAAATGTTGGAGGTAGGTACTTTTGCATTTCACACATTACATGAGGAATTTCTCTCTTCCAATACTTTATATGTTCTTTATGGACTTCTTCAAATGATAACCACCTACACATGATGCAATAAGGTTTAAGTATATACATTTCAAGTAAAACGCATGTGAACAAGTTTAACAATGAGTATTTTTCATAGAAATCGTTACTTACCTCATGTATTTACGAGATCATATATGAATTGTTTTATGTTGTTTTCAAAGTTGTCTGCAAGAGATAGATTTAAAACATCCCGTAACAAAAAAAAAACATTATAAACATTAGAGGTATAACATACTACAACAAAAAAATACCAAAAAGATGTATACCGATACAAAAATATAACAAAATAATTACCTTAATGAAGGTATGCTAGTCATCAGTTCTTACCCCACTAAATTCACCTTTCTTCATTAAGATATTATTTATGTTTGAAGAAAATCCCGTAGGAAATTTAATTTTCCTAATGACCTCTTTTACAACATTGCTTTGCTTCTCTGTAAATAACCATGGAAAACTATCTCGATGTCCATCGCTATTTGAATTAATCACTTTTTTCATTGCAATATTGGCTTCCTAAATATCACTACAAATTTTGATAATGTTTTCTTTGTCACTCCTTCCATATAAGATTCTCCATAATGTTTCTGTTACATTCTTCTCGATATGCATTGTATCAAACGAATGAGCTATTTGTAGGTGCTCGTAGTAGGGAAACCTGCTGAATTGTATAGGGTATTTTTTCATTCCTCGTGGAAGCCCATTAATGCCTTATGTTGGTGCGCAGTGGGAAGACCCGGGGTTCAACATTAATTCACCAACAAAACCTTAAGATACCAACCCTTTTGAAATCACCTACAAGTAAGTGAAGTCTCACCTGTGGTATCTACAAGGACTGTAGCAACCAGGTTTCCACAATCATGACGGGATGGGAGGCATTCATTATAATCATTATACTTAACATCCATTCATTATTCTTTATATCATGTGCAAAGAAATATTAGAACAGATATCATATTCATATTAACCATTCATACAATGATTATGTGCTTATAATAAACAAAAGAGTAAACAAACACATCACAACATAACATAACACATAGAGACCATATTTAACATGGTTCACCCAAGATGAGCTCCGCCCAGAATGACATGCTTATTGTATTATTATTCATAATCATCCATTACAAAATGTGCGCACTGCACTCATATATGATATCTCAGTTATAACCCCAAAATTCCCTTGCCGTTCATGCATACAATGCACACTTATCTCTCAACTCACATATTCTTTAATGCTCGACCCTCATATGCTCATCCTACCTTCTACCCGAAACCCTTACATATTTATACATTTACATTAGGGATTAGCCTGTTTCAAAGGACCAAAATGCCTAACAAATTCCTAACTAAATTCCTTCTTTCACGCACGCTGGTCTTGAAAATGTGCTAACTTCCTTCCTTCTTCTACGTGCACCCCTGCATAGTCCCCAAAAATTGTCCCAAAATTCTTGTTTCAATAGGCACCCAACACTCAATTGTGGCTTGTCATGAGCCACTTAGTTCTGTTGTTGCACTCCCTTCAGTGTCACAATGAGCTTCTCAAAAGTCTGCTTTGTAGTTGCGATATTTTCCTTTTCTTGCACTTATTGCACCAAAATTTTGTCTGTCGTTTGTGCAGTGATAGGGTTCTTCAACTTCTTTGTAATATCCTATTCTACTTGCTTCACAATGCCCTGCACGGCTACAAGTTATTATGTCACTTTTGAAGGCTTCCTCCTGCAACGATGCCAAATTCTGTGCAATATTCTACTGTTCTATTCTAATTTGATTTATCTCTTGGTTCCTGTTCTCAATAATTGCAGTCATCTGCTTTATTGGTGGCAAAGTTTTCATTGTATCTTTGATCTTCTGTGCCTTCTCCTGCACAATCTGTAGCCTTTGTTCCAACACTTGTATCTATGCATTCTCCAACAACCGAGTCCATACTTGTGTGCTTTCTTCATATAACTTCACACATTCTTCATCCAAGATATTGCTGTTCTCTATTTTCATCACAACTGTCTTCTCCCCTTTCTCTCTCTCTTCGGGTGGAGTACTTGGTTTTTTGTGCTGTTATCACTCTGTAATTTCCCTTGGTTGTTGGAGGGAAACCACAGAGGTAACTACAGATCACTTTGGTATTGGAATATGGCCTTTCCAAACCATCGAGGGTTATCTCAATGTAAATTAGGCTCAGTGGCCAAATATGAAATAGAAATAAGGTTTTAATATGTGGTGGATGGCAGAGGTGAAATATAATCCATTGGGCATGGAGTCTATTTTAAGGTAATGGGAACTATTAGTGACTGGTGGTGGAATTCTCAAGGAAGCGGAGGCAATATAGTAGATGTTTTGAGTTATTCAAATTGATGTAGTATGGGCGAGGGACATAAATCTACAACCAAATTACTTTGGAGCATCAATCACATGATGAATTCCAAATCATTTTAGAGAAAAACATATGAAAGTACTCAACAAATATGAAAACATAGCATAGAAAATGAATTCTGTAATCAGAAAATTGATGCTAAACACTGAAGAAATTTAACATCAAATGGAGAAACATGAGAGAAAACATATAAATAAAGATTACGAGGACAAAAAAATAAAAAACTTTCCACACAAAAATCTCTAGTAGGTGTAATTCTGAACTTCTGAATGATATTCCATTAAAACTCAAAATTACACAAATGCTCAAAGAGATGTCTCTTCTATGATTTTTTCCAACCCCCTTTATTCAATCAGAATTAAAAATATATATAGAAAATAATATTCCCCAATATAAGGAGGTCGAGCTCAACTACTTCCCAAAGTTTGATCTGGTTACAAAATTATAGCAACGCGTTTAGAACTACCTGCTGGGAAATAAGAATCATTTTTTTGGAAAATAAGGGTCAAATATAACATCATATCTCTCGAATCATGATAGTTGTTACAAAATTGGGAGAAATTTTTTGTGAATGGGCTCGTTCTTGACAAAATCCTCTTTCATTTTTCCAAAGTTCCTCTCCAACATCTCGAGATCTGTGCCAAAAAATAATGACTAAAACAAGAAATCATTAAATGTTTAAATCTGAAAAATAGGCTGTAAAGACCCATTCGAATCTTTCAAACCATGACACTTGTGAAGAAACTGAGAGAGGGTTTTGTGAATGGGCATTGTTGACAAAATTATCTTTTAGTTTTCCAAAATTCCTCTCCAGTTTCTTGATATCCGCACCCAAATATAATGAATAAAACAAGAAATCATTAAATGTTTAAATCTAAAAAATATGTTGTAAAGATCCATTCGAATATTCCAATCCATAACACCTGTGAAGAAATTGAGATATTTTTTAGTGAATGGGATCGTTGTTGACAAAAACCTCTTTCATTGTTCAAAGATTCCTTTTCATTTGGCCAGAAAATGAGTTTTAAGTTTACTACAAAAAAAATCATTTCCAGAACTTGCGTAGCGAACATGCACAACGAACTTGCGTAGCGAACTTGCACAACGAGTTTCCTTTTGACATTTTATTCTATTGTTTGAATTTGATTTATTGTTGAAGGTCATTGAATGATATTTTGACACTTGAGATTATGATAAGCATCCCTATGACCACTTCATTACCATTTCAAACACTATTTTCTTCAACATCCTAATATATGTCAAATACTCAATTTAGACTTTGACCCTTGAGAAAATTATAGGACACTAACATTGGCTCTAATGGGGATGTTGTCCTCCCTATGAGGCAACAAAGAACCCACTGATCCTAACCTTCAAACTGACCGATGTCTTTCTCCAACTGAAACCAAACCCACTCTTCAAACTCTACAGTGGAATTTGAAAACAATGTTGCAAACTAAAAACTGAAATGAAAAATCATTGCTGATAAAGATGCTCAGAGTGTTGAGCTTATTAACACACCTACCTACTCTAACTGCTAAATGAACTGCCAAATCAAGTGAAATAAAAAACCCAATGTAACTATGCAAGCAATTTGTCCACTGTGTCAAGTCTTTTCATGTCTTTGATCAGGAGCAAAATGAAAAACCAACTTGATGGAAACTCAAATAGAAGCTTGCAAACAAATTTAGTGTTTACAAAATATGAAAAATATGAAAATATGGGTCCACTTACAAACTCCAGGAACACTGCAAAAGGATCTTCAATACAATGGAAACTGATGTCTTGTTCAACCAAAAGATTGTGACTCTATTCTAGGTGATCTACATACCATGGATTCAACCCTTCATCTGCATCCCTACTTCCATGCAAATCCAACTGATGGTTGTCAAGAAAATGCTAAAAATCTGTATAAAACTGCTGCGATAACACCCTTGTTGGAAAGAATGTTATAACTGGTTCTGACATTAACTAACCATCATCTATATTTCCAGCCTTACAACTGATCGTAGGCTGAAAATTTTCACTGTTGAAACCCTCCATATAACATGCTACAGGGTCATGAAACACATGAGAAGGTTGCTGCAATTTGTTCCAATGAGACTATATGTGCAAGATACCAGATATGAAAAATATGCAGAACAGAAATGAAATGCTAGAAATGACAGAATAACAGTAAAATATCCAACATAATCTTCACAATACACAGAAATGATATACGAAATAGCAACGAAAATAGCACTTTGAATCAGATAACAATGTTCACAGGCCTCTTCGAGGGGGCAACCTCCAGTCGAGCAACGCTCTGTTACAATAATCTCCAAGCTAGGGTTTTCATACCCTTGACTCTTATTTATACTAATATGTCTATTAAGAGAAGCATCTAGAGGAATATCCTTCTAGAAGCAGAAGCTTCTATTAGGTCTTCTTACATCCGCCTTATTCTATTTTATTGAAAGGTCTTATTAATATTGACCTTTATTACAT
>ML786487.1:756223-778775 GCA_009831015.1 Picea engelmannii | reverse complement strand
TATATACCAAGGAGACATTTTCATTTTGAATCATCTTGTACTTGAACATTTAAGTGGGGTAAAAGGAGGTTTCCCCCTCGAAGAGGCTTATTATCTGAAATTATCTCTTTTCCAAGGCGTTGAGTACTTTTCCTGAGGTTTTTATATGCTATATTGATGTTTGGTTATTAACATATGGTATCAGAGCTCAAGGTCTTGGGGTTTCGCTGCTACATCTGACACACCGTCGAATTTTCACTATAACTTTTTTTCTACAATGTTTCAGAAGGAACGGCTTGGAGGATATTTATATGACAGATCAAGGTACGTTGGGTTCAAAATTCAGCTCCTGAGGCCTTATACTTTCGGAGATACAACCTGTACAAAATAGGGTTCTGGAATCATCCTGAAATGAGTCATTGCGGAAATTTTACTCCACTTCCGGTTCCTTCTCGTCCTTGGGAAATTATTTCTATGGAATTTGTAGGAGGTCTACCTATGTCTAAAAAAAATCATGATTATCTTTATGTTGTGGTTGATCAATTTAGCAAAATGTGTATTTTGATGCCTTGTAAGAAGTAGGTTACAGCTGAGAAAACAACACAAATGTTCTTTCAACATGTTTGGGTACATTTTGGATTGCCTAAATCCATTATTTCTGATCGAGATTCTCGATTTATTGGGAGATTTTGGTCAAGTTTATGGGCACTCATGGACACCAAACTGAAAAAAAGTGCAACTTTTCATCCGCAAACTGATGGTCAAATAGAAGTGGTCAATAGAACAGTGGTACATCTTCTTCGTGGTTATTGCAGCAAGTATCCTAAACTTTGGGATGAGCATTTACACTACATTCAACATGCTTAGAACCGAGCTAAGCACTCTTCAACTCAAACATCGCCATTTGAAGCATGTTTTGGCTATTTTCCCAAATCTCCTTTAGATTTTATCTTTGGGAAGGATATTGCTATTGATGGTCAATATGACATTGATAGGGTAGAAAAGTTCATTGAAAAAATTTAATCGATACATCAAATGGTACAAGAACAGTTGGAAAAGAGTCAAACCAAGTACAAGACACGACATGACAAGCATCGTGTTGATCACAGTTTCCAAGTTGGAGATGAAGTTTGGCTTTACATTAGTAAGGAGAGGCTTAAAGGAGAAGGTAAAAAAATGAAACCAATTAGATATGGTCTGTTAGCACTTGGTAAATTTCCTAGAGGTTGACAGTAGAAGAAATCTACTAAGGTAACTTTATCCAACCACTTTTGAAGCTGGGATCTAGCCCTTCCAACTTCAGAGAGGGATCTCTCTATTAGATTTAGCAATGTTTCAAATTTCAAATATTAGGCTAGGTAAAGAGATAGGTCGGTTTTCTTGTCAAAGTGTTTTTTCGAATTGGTTGAGACAGTCTACACATCCATTGGGCTATGGGGTCTGTGTTTTAATAAAATATGAAATACAAACCAGAAAAGTAAAGGGAAAAACTTTCACAGGGCGAGATAATATAATCACTGGATCTTTCAATAGCTTAAATGATGAATAGAAGAAAAGATGAGAAAGGTAATTTCAACAAAGAAGCAGTTAAGAATTTCTTTATTGAAAACACCAGAAGATAAACACTAAAATCTTTTGAGTCAGAAACAGGGTATACGAGATAAATCCTGCAACATTCGTTACTCTTAAAGATTAGATGTAGAAAACAGTATGATAACAAAGCGAGAATTACATTCAACTTAGAGAGAAAAACATCACCAGTGAATACACACAAGAATCCTGTAAAAGTGCCTCCTTTTTATTAATGGAATATCTCTTTGAAAGATTACAGTCTGATAGCGTCAGGGTGTGAAGATCAACAACCATCAATACTTCGAAAGGTGAAGTATTTATAACTCAAATTACAAACGATCCTATCATTAATGATCAGGACGTGCTAAATCTATTTTTAGTCTAACTAACTTAACAAAATTCCTAAATCTAGGAACTGCTTGATGATGTGGTGTAACTGCACGCTGATTTCTGGGTGGGCCGTTGATGAAGCTTCTGCACGATTTCATCTAACTGGACAACTGACTGGACCGGGACGACTCATCTTCTACTCGATCATATCACATAGCTCCTCCCATCTGAGATGACTGGGCACGTTGACTTTGAGCAGTCTTCGATACACTTCGTCCATTTCTGTGTACTTGGCGAATGTCGGCTTTGTGAGGAAAATATTCGAATCTTGTGTTGGATACTGATGTCCCACTGGAGGGCATCTAGGAATGCCTTGCCAGTGATGCTCCCTTGAATGCCTGCAAACTTTGAACTGTCCTTAGCCACTTCGGCTAATCTTTTCTTGTAGTCTAGGAGTGTCATCAATTTATCATTGATTACTTTCAGACCAGGAAGACCTTTCTTCTGGAGAGCTTCAATCTTACTGAAGAATTTATGTACCCCCAGGTCCATGGCCTAAACCTTTTCTTCCAACTGAAGCATTAATCCTCTCTTGGTCAAAACTCTTTTGACCTCAAGGATGGTCTCTGTTCTGTCTTCAATATTCAGTTCTTCCAGCTCTTCCCTGGTCTTAGAATTGAGGAACTTGATGATCTCGTTTGCCTGTGTTGGCATGTCTCCCAATTCTACTATGATCTTTTCAATAGCTTGTTTGCTTCTCAGCACCAACTCATTTTTCTCAAACATGATTTGGATCATGGGCCATATCTCGTTTATGGACTTAGTGATGTCTGTCCATACATTCTCTTTAACCTCAGCCAAAGTCTTCCCTACCACTGTTTGTTTCTGGAGCTACTGTAGCTCCTGCTTGAGCTTCTCTGTCACCTTCTTTTCCTTGGAGAGGCTGGTTTGGAAGGAAGTTTTGAGTTCCTGAAGGTTCTCAACTTCCTTTTTAAGCCTGCTGATCTCTATTTCCTGCAGATTCATCTTTTCCATGGACTTAGCCAGGTCGACTGTCTTCTCCTGTGATGTCAATGGAGTCACGGATGGGATTTCTGTTGCTGACGCTGTGCTTGCTCCTGAAATTGGGATAACACTCAATGGAATGACTTCCATTGGCTTCAATTGATCTTTCTCTTTTAACGACTTCTCCATCTTAGCTTCCATTTCTTTAAGCTGTACATTTTGCTCCATGAGAAACTTTAACATCTCATCTTTCTCTGCTATCTCCTTCGCCTGTGAATCCTCTGTGGGCGGGAGTTTCAGTTGTTTTCTCAAGGAGGCTATGTCAGCATTTTTCTTCTTTATCATTTCCTCCGCTGCTTTGACGTTCGAAGGATCATAACTGATCTTGAGGACCAGTTCCTCCAAAGTCTTGATCCTATTGTCCTTGGAAAAGGACGATATCTTCTCCAGCTTGAGCTGTGTTTGAACATTGTTCAGGGACACCTGCAATCTGGATGCTGAAGTGGAAGCATGCACCGATGTGTAGAAAACCATTTCCCCTGTCTTCTTGTGCAGATCCATCTGATCAGTCGGATGCACGTCCTTCATCTGGAATTCGAAGGTGGTCCTCTTGTAGTCATTGATTTCTTTTGGATATGGTACCTGTGCCTGGAGGAAAGCCCTGTGCATTCTGCCCTTTTTTGTGTCAAATGCAGACATCAGCCTATGCTACGTAGTCGACGTCTGCTTCCAAAACTGAGCGCAAGTACTGTTGGTAAGGGCCTGGTTCCTTTTCTTGATCAGCTCGTACTTCTCGAAAATACTCAGCTTAGGTCCCACCTTTCCTGGATGAGTGTTCAATGGAGAGTCTGTGGACTGCTTCGGCAATGCTGGGGTAATGACCTTATGGAGGCGTGACCCAAAGGGTGGAATAACAGAATTGGTCACTGTGGTGGATGGGGCTTCTTTTTCCCCGGTCGGGCCAGGGACTGATGAGGTCTTAGGCCTCTTGGTATGCAGCTAGAATTCCTTGGAAGATACCTCAGTGACAGGTGGAGATAAATCTTGCCTCAGCCTCTTCTCTTTTGGGACCTGTGGCGTGGTTGTTGGTGACACAGTGGCAGGGGGACCTTGCTATTATACTTCTACCAATGTGTTGGGCTCCCAGACTGTCTGATTTGCAAATCTTTCAATTTCAGGCCTGGGCTCATGAATATATGGAATGTTTTTGTTCTTGACCCTCATCTCTGAGATGATCCCATATGGATCATAATGCCATGGGAAACTCATGGAGAAGTTCATCTCCCTCAGCATCCTGTCAGCCTCTTGCCCAACGCCACGATTGTTGCAGATGAAGGAGCCAATCTGCCCCTTGATTCTTAACTGCTACTTTTTCTTCAATGACACAAAGTGGATGTCATCAGAATTTATAATCTGCCTTATGTATTCCAAAGAAAAAATCCTGACAGGCAGATATTTGGGCAACTTATACGGTGCCAACTCACACCCATATACTATGATCTCTATGTAATCTTGATACAGATACCAAGCCTCGGTCTTTTTGTTTTCCGAGAGGTGCAGGATCCTCTGAACTTCATCGTTTATCTGAGGCTCGGGCTTGCCACCCAACATACTTACCACAGGGTGGTAAAATTGGTCAATGAACTCCTTGAAGCTGAAATCAATGGAGTTGTGCTTGAGCAAGGAGGTCCATGCCATGACCGCCTGAGGTCTACCATCTCCATCCATCTTCTACATGGAAAATCCAAATTTATCTGCCTGAAAAAAAATGAACAAGTATGCTAGTACCGATGAGTATCTAATCATGCCTTCCGTGCCGAAATTCACGAACTGTTCGTGAATATTGTCTACTAAGAAGGTGCTGAAGTCAAACTAGGTGGTGGGATTTTCATTAGTAGAGAAGATGGATAGAAAACCCAGAATGGGTTCATCTACCCACTGATCAGAATAGTAAACTAAAAGAGCATAAAGAGATGAAATGACCTGGTTTCCTTTAGTTGAGAACATGGAAGACGGATAAGGAGGGTTTGTGGAGGGAAATTGAGCAGATGGGGGAAGGAAAAGCTCGAATATTTGAGCTCTTTGGGGGAAGGTCATCTTCTGGTATAATTCCGTAAGAATTTCCAGGTTGAAGGGAGACACAGAGTCGGCTGGGGGGATTTGCATCATCTAGTCTATGGATTCGAGCGTGATGAGGAACATGATCTCTCCGGATGAGGAGATGATGACTCTTTGTTTGGGAATCTAGGGGAAGAGGTAGAGGGGTAAATTGGACTACCATAGTCCAATTTCATCGCTCTAGTCCAGGAAAACTTCCCTGAGCCATGACTGGAGGTCTGAGAAATCAAAATCGCATTTGGTATCTACGATTAATCGATCTTTGTCAACCAGTGGGATCTTGTCCAGGTCGACAGGAGGCGGGAGAAACATATTCTCCTCTCCTTCTGCTTGTTTGGATTTTGGTGCCATCTCTGCAATAGTACCTGAAATAAAACACAACGTTAGTGGGGGTGACTGACTGTGGATGAGGACAAAGGATTGTAATGGAGGAGTAAGAGGTAAATTTCTCTGGTGCGATGGGTGAATAACGAAAGCAAGGGGAATAACGGTAGTTTTATTTAAACGGGGGTCGGTTGGGTGCGGGAGACAGGTCAGCTGGATAACAGATAGGTTATCCAGTAATAAATGGCCAACGGGTCACTTTGAGGGTGAGATGGCAGGTGACGGTGGCGGAGGGATACAGATGGATGACGTGGCGGCTGCCGATTGGAGGTGAAAGTCGTAATAAGGGGCTTGCCATGAGCGAATAGGGGGAAGGATTGATAGCAGTTATGGGACATGACTAGTTCAGGAAAGGTGGAAGGTGACGTCCATTGGTGACGAAGGTCTATCAGATAGTAGATGGTGACGAGACTTGGGGAAATAGATTGACGCCACGTATAACAAGGGACCCACCAGAGGAAGACAACCATTCCGGACCCCCCCCTTAGTTAAAAACAGATCATACAGGGGGGTCCGAAATCCATTTTGGGCCGTTGATCTGCGCACCTGTTCCTGAGCCGCAGATCTCTACGCTCTGTTTATCACCCATTTTGGACCTCCCCCCCTCCATTAAAGGAAAAATGGATGGGGGGGGTCCGGAATCCAATATTGACCGTTGATTTGAGCGCTCGATCTTGAGCCGTCCAGATGAGTGTGAGTCTTATCATCGATTCTGGACCCCCCCGGGTTAAAAGCAGAACAGTCGGGGGGGTCCGGAAAGCTCTGTCCACCGTAGATCTGGGCGCCACGATCGAGACCATTGATATGTGCAAGGGGCATAAGTGGGGGGGCGGAAAACACATGCGTCGGGGAAAAAGTTAGGATAAATTCTTTTTATGGGTTTTTCCAAGGTTTTCCAAGTAGACACCACCAAGGGGTTAGGCAACACTTACATCAAACTGGTTTTTATTGAAATGAAGCAACAAGGCAACTAGCCTACATTCTAACGTATCTTCCTATGATGATTAACCCAGATTAGACCGTTGGGTTAAGAATTTACTCTACCCTGGGGCTATCTGACCAAGATTAGACAGTCTGGCTAGATTTATTCACTAATCTAACGTAGACACTTTGGCTAAGATTAAACTGTTTAGCCAAACTCATTCACTACCCTATCAACATCAATTTAAAAGGAACTTGGCCATGCTTGAAAGGTATGGACCAAGTTATTATTATTGCATGGGGCTTTTATTGAATTCTTTTATGCCCTTTTTTTTTTTTTCAAATTATTTGTAGAATGAAAAATCATTTGTCAACAAAAACACTAGAGACAGTTAATATCCCAGTCACCAGTTGATCCTATAACTTATAGGATGATAACATGGTCCTTTCAAGATTCTTGAGAAGATTGGTAACAATGCCTTCCATTTGGATTTGCCTCCTTATATGCAAATGTATGTAGTTGTTAATGTTAAGAATTTGAAATTGTATGAGCCTCCTTTGATTGATGATCAAGGAGAGCATGTTCAGATTCCTTCTATAGATGATTTCTCCCCAGAATATCTTACAGAACTGCATGAAGACACAATCCTTGACAGGAGGATGAGAACTTCAAAATGAGGAAATGTGGAATATCTTAGAATTGGTCTTAAAGGCACAAATCCAAGCAAAGACAAGTGGATTGAGATTGGGAAGGTGAGGGAACTATACCCTCATTTTCAGATAGACTGAAAGTAGACTTTTGGAGGTCCAAAAGCTTTCCAATGGGGAGGTGTGATCCAGGGGATCAAATTTTTCTCAAATTTCAAAGTGCTTAGAATCGCTTCAAATCAAACAGGTGCGTAGGCCTCATTGTCATGAACCCAACGCAACTTGAATGGGTTCAAACGTTCATCGAATGAGTGAGATATCTCATTCTATTCAAATTGTCAAACATGCAAAAAACAAAATTGTTGACTGTACAGTTCGTACAGTTGCTGACATGGTAGGGCCGTACGCTGATGTGGCAAGGTCGTACACTAACGTGGTAGGTGATGAGTTGGTAGACAGTTGGCAGTTGTGAGGTCAAATCATTTCTCGACACGTGGCACATTTTGACAAGTGGGATGGTGCCACGTGGCCCAGACATGGGCTGCCACATGGCACCGTATTTAATTTGGTTGTTTAAAATTATATGGATTCCATGGGGATCGAACCCTGGACCTACCACCATGGTGGAGCGCCTTCACACGGTGTGGGTTACCAATAACCCATGCGTTGTTTCTTGTTATGTATATGGGTTCAATTATATTTGAGTTTGAATTATGGTATGGTTTGGGCGCGGTCCGGGCTGGGGCTAAGCCCCAGCCCCCATTCATATGCATATCACCATATGATCACACCGTGCACATGTTTCAAATGGATTCAAAGCCCCACGCACTTGGACACTTGTCGTTTTCCCATAAGTTTAAAACTTAGCCCTTTTGTGTGTGGGGGACGTGGTCACATGGACCATGCGCTCAACGGCTTGCGATTAGGGGGCTAGGTTCCCTAACCATTCTATAGTTGCATGCATTTTTTGGTTATGTGCGTGGTGCTAGGTTTAAGCACGAAAAAATGCACAAAGGCTAGGTTGGACACATAGAGGTGCATTTTGGCGATCCAGAGACAACAAGTTTGAAGGGGAACTTCCAGGAAGCCTATCTTCTTCAATTTTTGGCCAAATAAGGTGCCGCAAAAGCCCAGCTAGGGGTTTTTGGACGTTCTGAAGCCATTGGAGACATCTATTTGGAATTTTGAGCATTGTAAAGCACACATTTTATCACTTTTAGCAAATAATATAAAAGATCCATTGGAAGCTGGACCAGGAGATGTAGCCCAAGCGAGGGGTGAACTCCTTTATCATTTCCTGTGTTATGTGTTTACTGTTCACTATATTTGCTAGTTATTATTTTCATCTTGAATGTGTAATTTTCTTTGAAATTTGTGTTTGCAAACTGATCCTTTTGCATAAGCACACTTAAATAAAACTTTGCAAATATTTTCAAGAATTCAAGCCTTTATCATTTTCAGATCAATATACCAATGAAATCACATCTATCCATCTTCATCTATGCATCATCTATCGATGACAACTCATTGATCCATATTCATCTATGCATCATATCAATGGCATCATATCACTATGATTCCACTTGACATATATCCATTGTCATCAAGGAAAATACATATTACATTTGGCATCAATCATTAATCAATCAATCAGTTGGCATAAATCAATCACTTGGCATCAATCCTTTGACATTAATTAATTAGACCTTTGGCATCAATGACAACATGATCCAACACTTTTTCCTATATAAATTTGTTTGTTGTTTGAATCATCCGCTTCATTTCTTTTCTTTTCTTGTGAGTACATTTGTTATCAAAATGACCAATACCATTACAGTTAAAAAAATCAATGGAATCTTACCTTTATATCTGTCTTCAGTTCCCTTTTTCAATATTCTAACAAAGTTGGCCACTTCTTCATTGTTTTCCGAGATGTCATTGTTGTTGCTATATTCTTTTTATTTTTTATTTCCCTTTTGCTTTGACATTTTGTATTCTTTGAATGCTTCTTCTTTTATACCTGTATTTTCCTGTCCAGATCTCATTTCATAGGATGTCAAGATTCCATGTAGTTAATCCATGCTTATTGATTCTATATCTACTCTTTCTTCTAGTGCTGTGATCTTAGGATCAAATCTCATTGGAAGAGATCTTAGTAATTTTTGAAAAATTATAGATTCATCAATTTCTTCTCCTAATCCCATGATTGCATTCACTATTTCATCAACTCGTAAGAAGTAAGTTCTAATATTCTCATCTTCCTTCATCTTTAGTTGTTTTAATTGACCTATGTAAGTTTGAATATTTTTTGCTTTGACTATTCAATCTCCTTCATAAATATTTTGAAGTTTGTCCCAAATATCTTTAGTGGAGCTACAATGTATAACTTTGGTATATACTGAATCACAAAGACCATTCAAAAGTGAATTTTTGGCCTTTGAATTATTTAGACTGAGTTTCTTTCCATTTTCATTTGTTGGTGGAACTGTTGGTTCTTTGTATCCATCTACAACTAATTGCCAAACTTGAAATCCTTGTGCATGTACATATGTTTTCATCCTTCCACTCCAAAATTTATAGTTCTATCCATCAACCCGTTGTATTCAATTTTTATACATATTGTTTCTCTCCATGATCTACCTTTCAGTGGTTAAATTGATTTTTGAAGGAACTTTGTCTGATACTATTTGTTGGATTACTGAGAGGGGTGATGAATCAGTAATAGAGAAATCTAATCCTTTTAGCCACAATATGAAAGTGTTATTTATATTTATGATAAATATAGAATTTTCATCCAACAAGTTCAGAGTAAATAAACCATGAACAAATTAACAAACATACACATACACAATACACCAATATTTTTACGTGGAAACCCAATGCGGGAGAAAACCACATAATGATTTTTCTTATATGTATTTAATAATTACATTCAATGGAAGCACCAACTTACTTTTTTCTCCAACTACAAATGGAAGGAGGCTTTCACCCCCTATATTTCCAGGCTACAACCAGAGGGAAGCTACAACTACCCAATTCTCTGGATACAACTAGAAGGAGGCTACAACCCCCTATGTTCTCCAACTACTACCAGAATGTGGATACAACCACCTATCCTTGCCCCATCCTTCCACCCTGAAATATAAGTGTCAAAATGAAGAAACCACTACCACATTGTCACTGTAATATATACCACTCTAAACCTGTACCAACCTATACCACTGACCTGTAGCCAACCTATACCATTGCCTTGTAATCAACATGTACTTGAACTGATCCTGTACCAACAAAAAGAAATAGATACACAACCTGTCTGTTCTAGAGCATGTGTATGTACGTGCCCTATCTATATTGCATCATGCGTATGCACACGACCTATCTATTCTGCAACCTACGTTATATGCCTTATGAAAACTAGGTTTTTCTCTCTTCTAAAAAGTTCTAACCCTTGCATCCTCTTTCACATCAACCTGCAACCTGCCATTGTGTCCAAAAATTAACTTTTCTATGTGCATACATACTCATACATATCCTTTACCCAAAGCATCTATATCTCTCTTTTCATGTGACAAACAACTTTATGTAATCATGAACAAGTATAATAACCCTCACATGAACTAGACATCAAACCCTTTTTGATATTCATCCTCTAAATACATCAACCACTTCACAAATACAAGTTCTCAACCATGTACCACAAAACCCTTAAACATATTCCAAGAAATACAAGATGTTCCTCAACTCTAACAAGATGTATCAATGATAAATATTGATTATACCAACATTATATTTCTGTAGATAAGAATTATAAAGAAAGTCCAATGCAACCACTAATATATCTAGGGAAAATTGGCGAACCTCCATGACCATTTATCATGTATACAACAAAATCCGACTACTCATAGAAATAAGACATACCTTTTGAACCAGTAGATGGATCTGATGTACCTGATCATTGTAGACCTTCCTGGCATATTGATTTCAGAATCTAGAGTCCTGACATATTCATCTTCTCAAGTTTTTAGGTTTTACGCTCATGTACATTCCCTATTATACTAATATCCTGCATACATATCCGCCCTTCTCCACTGTAGCCCGTGTACACCTAAAAAACTAGTTTTTTTTTTTTCAATATTTTCTATAATTATGAAAATTTCACCGTCAACCTTTCCTACTATCTCAGACTTGCGCAAGTTTAGATATATCAATGAGTACCTGCAATAAACCTTACAAAATAATAGAAATTGAATGTGCTCAATAGGTGCTAATAAGAGATCCTTTCTCTCTTATTTATACTTCCATGTAGCTTCGTCAAGGGGTTACCTTCTAACCAACTTAACCCATTTCCTTCTTTTAGGGCTAACCCACTTCTAACCACTTGTCCACTTCTAACCCACTTTGCTACAAATAGTAAATTCCCCACTTCTAGTTGCAACTAATTTATTTTTAATTATTTTCTTATTGCAACAACTTAACCTAGTTTTACTCACTTTACTAGTCAACTTCTTCTAGGAGCTTCTAGAATAATTTTGACTTCTTTGACCTTCTAGATAATTCATGAGGGTTCTCCAACTTCACAAGCCCATAAGTCTCTAACCGTGAGGAGTTATGTGGCATTCAACATATCACCGGAAATATAATGAAATGTACTATCCATCTAGAGTAGTCTTACTGGCAAATATATTAAACTTCATACCATTTTACATAAATCAAACTGAAGTCCCTTAACCATACTATTTGGGGCTACCAAAATTTCTTCAAGGGTTGACGTCAATGACAACCAAACCAATTAATCAACAATATCCCCCTTTGGCATTGATGGCAAAAAATTGATTCAACACTGAAGTCATATTGCTTATGCTCCCTTTGTGACCATCACTCCCCCTGGAAAGATGCCTCTATGCTCTTTCTCCAAGAATCTAATTTTCTAACCTACATCTCGTGAATATCTCCCCCTTTGACATCAATGGAAAAGGTAAATTCCCATCCAGGGATACTCCCCCTAACTGAACTGTCCTTGGGTATACTCCCCCCGACTGAACTCTTCTTGAACCTTATCCCCCAACCTGAACTATCCTCTGTATTGTGTTTCCTCATGTAAATCTAAGACATATAAGATAAACATTGAAAATAATTCATTTTGGAGTAGAAATTATTCCATGTCTCTGGATAATATACTCAAAGGATTCCCCTGGAAGAAGTTTTGTGAAGATATCTGTAACCTGTTCCTTTGTTCCCACATATTCAACTCTGATGTTCTTCTCTACAACATGTTCCCGTAGAAAGTGATACTTTATTGGAATGTACTTCATCTTGGATTGTATCACCGGATTCTTTGAAATAATAAAATCGCTTGTATTATCAAAATATATAGAAATGGACTCATCATACTCAACATGTATATCTTTCAAAGTTTGTTTAATCCATATAACCTATGTACAACATGTTTCTACTACAATGTACTTTGCTTCGACTGTAGAAAATGATATAGATGTGTGTGTATTTATTATCCAAGATACCAAACACTCACCCAAATAGAACGTTTCTCCATTGGTGCTTCATCAATCATCATTGCAACTTGCCCAATATGCCTCTGTGTAGGCAATAAATGATAGATCCTTTCCTTTTGGATACCATAATCCAAACACTTTTTTGCCCTTAAGATATATTAAAATCCTCTTCACTGCTAGAACATGTGATTTCTTTGGTGCTTCTTGAAATCATCCACCTGTCCAACTGCATGCATTACATCTAGTATGGATGCTGCCACATATAGTAAGTTTCCAATCATTGACATGTACTACCTCTGATCTATAGACTTTGAATAATCATCTTTTCTCAACTTGCAACTGATTTTCATAGGAATGTTAACTGGTTTGCAATCTTCCATTCCGAACCTCTTTATCATTTCTTTGATATACTTAATTAGTTTGAGAAATAAAAATTCCATGGTTTCTTTGAAATATCTGAATACCCAGAAAGAAGGAAAGTTCTCCAAGTAATGACATTTCAAATTCATTCTTCATATCCTTTTCAAATTTCTAGCTTAACCTGTCATCATCACTTCCAAAAATGATATCATCAACATAAACTTCAATTAATAAAATACTATCTTGAGTTACCTTGATGTAGAGGTTTTTGTCTACATTTCCTTTTTTAAACCATGCTTGTTGTAGATATCTATCCAATCTAGTGTACCATGCTCTGGGATTCTGTTTTAGACAATGCAAGGCCTTCTTAAACCTGCACATGTAATATTCATTCTCTGGCAGATGAAATCCTTTTGGTTGTTCAATGTAGACTTCTTCTTCAATATTATTGGAGCATGCATAAGCTAAGATCAATAGGATTGCTTCCATTCTATAAACTGGGGAAAATATCTCTTCAAAGTCAATACCTTCAACCTGTGCATATACTTTACATACCAATATAGATTTATTCCTAGTAACTTGTCCATATTCATTCAATTTATTTCTGAAGACCCACTTTGTGCCAACCACATTATTTTACCTTGGTCTTGGAACCAATTCCCAAGTGTCATTATTCTCTATTTGATCCAACTCTTCATTCATGACCTTTTTCCAGAATTCATCCTTGTTGGATTCTTCAAAATTGTTTGGTTCAATCAAAGATAAGAGTGCTAGGTGCAATTGTTCTGGTGAACACAATTTTCTTCTAGTCTCAATTCCTGCATCTTTATTTCTGATAATCTGATCTGAAGGATGATTCGTCTGTACTCATTTTCTAGGTGTATTTGGAGGCACTTTATGAACTTTCTATTCTACTTTTGTCTGATCTTTTTCATCTTCCCCTTATGTTTCTTCTTCATCATTTTCTTCTTCTTCATAAACCTGTTCCACTGATTCCTTTTCTTGTTCCTTTAATTTTCGTCCACTTGTTTCATCAACTTTTACATTGATGTTTTCCACAACTTTTTTGAGCTTATATTGTAACACTTGTATTCTTTCCTTGTACTTGATTAACAAACAAGTACACATTTGTCCACAAGAGATTCAAAATTTCCCATTCTGACATATTCTCTTTTGATGTAGCATTTGCTTTCAAACACTATGAAGTGCTTCACATTTGTTGGTCTTCCTTTCCATAGCTTGTATGGATTTTTGTCACTGTTGTTTCTGAGAATTACTTTGTTTTGAATGTGAATTGTTGTATGCACTACATGTGTCCAAAAGACATCTATTAATTTAGAATCCATTAACATTGTTCGGGCCATTTCCTGTACTATCATGTTCTTTATTTCAACAACTCCATTCTGTTGAGGTGTCCTAGCAATGAATAATTTCCTTTTTATTCCATACTTTCTATAGAAATACATAAATTCCTTTGAAGTAAACTTTCCTCCATTATCATATCTCAAACATTTGATTTTTGAATCCATTTCATTTTCAACCATTTCCGTGTATACCTTGAAGTTTTCAAATGCTTCTGACTTATTCCTGAGAAAACAAACTGTGGTCATTCTTGTATAATCATCAACCAATAACATACATTATTTTTCACCTTTTAAAACATTTGTTCCAGTTGGTCCAACTAGATCAGTATGCACAATTTTCAGTGGTCGTTTCATTGAGTATTCCTCTGATTTGAACCTGGTATTTGTTTTCTTTCCTCGTTGACAATGTTTGCATAATGTGTTGGTTGGTTTCGTGATCTAGAACATTTCTCTAACTTCTTCCTTTTTTTTCTTTGAGGAGGTTATTGAATTTTATGTGACACATTCTTTTATGCCATAGCCAACCTTCATCTTCCTTTCCTAGAAAACACTTTTCATTTCCAATTTCACTTAGTGCATATATGTTGCTTAAATTTCTTGTCGTTGTTGCAATCAATTTTCCTGAACCTACTTTTCTTATCCTGCACATATGTGAATCGAATGTAATTTTATGACCTTGGTCACACATTTGAAATACAATTAGAAGATTATGTTTCATATCTTCCATTAGTAGAACATTTTCTTCCTTGGTATTCTTGTTTCCAATTCTAATAGTGACCTTTCCAATGATTCTAGCTAAGCCATCATTTCCAAAGGAGACTGGTCCATCTCTTTCCTTTCTTAATGTAAAAAACATGTCTTCATCACCTTTCATGTTATTTGAACAACCATTGTCAACATACCAACCAATTTTCTTTTTCTTAACCTGTAGAGTGAGTGCACATTCTTCATTGTTAAATTGATCTTGCATTCTTATCCATATTCTCTATTGAGGATCCTGTCTGTGACTATTTTTATTCTATTTTGATTCTCTAGGAGGGACTATCATTCTAAAATATTTGGCCATGTGTCCAAATTTTTTGAATTTGTAGCATTCCACTTCAGTGCTCAATGGTTCAAACTTATTGTATCTTCTTCTTTGTGTTTCACTAGGCCTTATTGGATAACCATTTTGTGCACGACTTTCAAATTTGTTTCTCTTCTTGCTATTAGCTATGCAATTTACAACTTTATGTCCAAAATTATTACATGCATAAAATAAAACAAAAAAGATAGTTTGATACTTGGGAGTTGAATATATTCTAAAAGGAGTTACTCCTCTGAATCCTTCTTCATCCCGAGGCCTACATGTTTTTGACTATCGCTGATTTTGAAATCTAACTCTTCTAGGTGGAGGAGTGTCCCTATGATCTTCCCTGTAAAACTTCTTGTCTCCTCTAATTGTCTCTGCATAGATTTTTGGTTGTGTTTATTTATCTGTGGTTTTGGAGCTTGAGCCTCTTTCTGACTGATTGTATCCTAGCCCGAAATTTTCATGATGTGGCCTTTGACTATTGATAATATTATCTAAAACCTTTGAACTGTTCTACATATTCTTTTGTTGAAGGTATTTTCTCAAAGTAACAACCTCTGCTTCCAAATTTCCAATGATCCTATATTTTTCTTCTAGTTGTTATTTGAGTGCTTCTTCGATTCTTTTGTCTTCTTCTATTTGAACCTTTAATTTAGTGATCATCTTTTCTAGTTGTTCCGAGTTTGAATTCTGATTTTCTTCTTTCTTGTCTAGTTCTTCCTAGAGTTTCTTATTTTTTTTTTCTCTTTTTATAACTTCTATAGCCCTCAACAATTCTTCTTTGTAGTCAACTTCCACTTTTCCATACTCCTCTTTGGTGTATTATTTATTAGAGTCTTCTATTTCCATGAATAGAACTCTTTCGATATCACTTTCACTAACTTCATCTTCATTCGATGAGGAGTAGTCTTGTTTGGTGCAAAACCTTTTCTTGAAGACTTTCTTTTTTCTTCTTTTTCCTTTATAAGTTTGGTTTTTGTTTGAATCATCCTCTTCATTTCTTTTCTTTTTCTTGTGAGGACATTTGTTAGAAAAATGACCAATACCATCACAGTTAAAAAAAATCAATGGAATCTTACCTTCATATCTGTCGTTGATTCCCTTTTTCAGTCTTCTGAAAAAGTTGACCACTTCTTCATCGCCTTCTGAGATGTCACTATTGTTTCTATATTATTTTTCTTTTCGATTTCCCTTTTGCTTTGACCTTTTGGATGCTTTGAATGTTTCTTCTTTTATACCTGGATTTTCCTGTTCATTTCTCATTTTATAGGTTGTGAATATTCCATGTAGTTCATCCATGATTATTAAGTATAGATATGATCTTTATTCTAGTGCTGAGATATTAGGATAAAATCTCATAAATATTCATCAATTTCTTCTCCCAATCCTATGATTGCATTCATTGTTTCATCAACTCGTAAGAAGTAAGTTGTAATGTTCTCATCTTCCTTCATCTTTAGTTGTTCAAATTGACCTCTGTAAGTTTGAAGCTTTGTTTTTTTGAATTTTGAATCTCCTTCATAAATATTTTTAATTTTGTCCCAAATATCTTTAGCGGAGCTACAATGTATAAATTTGGTATATATTGAATCACAAATGCCATTAAAAAGTGCAATTGTGGCCTTTGAATTATTTATACTAAGTTTCTTTCCATTTTCATTTGTTGGTGGAATTGTCCGTTCTTTGTATCCATCTACAATTGATTGCCAAACTTCAAATCTCTGTGCTTGTACATATGTTTTCATCCTTCTGCTCCATAATGCATAGTTATTTCCATCAAACCGTGGTATTCCATTTTTATACATATTGTTTCTCTCCATGATCTACCTTTCAGTGGTTAAACGGATTCTTGAAGGAACCTGCTCTGATACCAATCATTGGATTACTGAGAGGGGGGGTGAATAAGTAATAGATAAATATAATCCTTTTAACCATAGTATTTAAGTGTTATTTATCTTTATGATCAATATATAATTATCATCTAATAAATGCAGAGTAAATAAACCATGAACAAATGAAAAATCATACACATACACAATGCACTAGTATTTTTACGTGGAACCCCAATGTGGGACAAAACCACATAATTATTTTTCTTATATGTCTTTAAAAATTACATTCATTGGAAGCACCAACTTCCTTTGTTCTCTAGCTATCACTGGAAGGAGGCTTTGACCCCCTATAGTTTTAGGCTATAACCTGAGGGAAGATACACTCCCCAATTCTATGGCTACAACCACAAGGAGGCTACAACCCCCTATGTTCTCCGACTACAACCGAAAGGTGGCTACAACCACCTATCCTTGCCTCGTCCTACCACCCTAAAATATAAGTGTCAAAATGAAGAAACCACTACCACAATATCACTGTAAGATATACCACTGTAAACCTGTACCAACATGTATCCAACCTGTACCACTTCCCTATAATCAACCTGTACCTGAACTGACCCTATACCAACCAAAAGAAACAAATACACAACCTGTCTATTCTGTAGCACATGTATGTATGAGCCTTATCTATACTGTACCCCATGTATGTAAGTGACCTATTTGTTCTGCAACTTGTTTATTCCTTCTAAAAAGTATGGTTTTCTCTCTTCTAAAAAATTCTAACCCTCTACAGCCTCTTTCACATCAACATACAACATGCAACTATGTCTATACTATAATTGTTCCCTATGCATACATCCTCATACATATCCTTTACCCAAAGCATCTATATCTCTCTAGTCATGTGCCATATAAGTGTGTGTAATAATGAACAAGTATAATAACCCTCGCATGAACTAGACATCAAACCCTTTTGGATATTCAACCTCTCAATACATCAACCACTTCATAAATACAAGCTCTCAACCATGTACCACAAAAACCCTTAATCATATACCAAGAAATACAAGATATGCCTCGACTCTAACAAGATGTATCAATGATAAAAATTGATTATACCAGCATTATATTTCTATAGATACAACTTATACAGAAAGTCCCAAGCAAACACTAATATCTCTAGGGAAAATTCTCAAACCCCCATAACCATTTCTCATGTATACAACAAAATCCAACTACTCATAGAAATAAAACATACCTTTTGAACTAATAGATAGATTTGATGTACATGATCACTATATACCTTCCCAAGATCTTTCTTTTAGACCCTAGAGTCCTAACATTTTCATCTTCTCAAATTTTTAGGATTTATGCTCATGTTTGTTCCCTATTATACTGCTATCTTGTGTACATATTCACCCTACTTCAGTGTAGTCCGCAACACCTCAAAAAATAAGGTTTTCTTTTTCAGTATTTTCTATAATTCAAAAACTTTCACCGCCAACCCTTCATGCTACCTCAGACTTGTGCAACTTCCGATATATCAATGAGTACCTGCAATAAACCTTACAAAATAATATATATTCAATGTGCTCAATAGGTTCTAATAGGATATCCTTGATCTCTTATTTATACTTCCATGTAGCTTCCTCAAGGGGTTACCTTGTAACCAAATTAACCCAATTTCCTTCTTTTAGGGCTAACCCACTTCTAACCACTTGTCCACTTCTAACCCACTTCGCTACAAATAGCAAATTATCCACTTCTAGTTGCAACTAATTTATTTTTAATTATTTTCTTATTGCAACAACTTAACTTAGTTTTACTCATTTGACTAGTCAACTTCTTCTAGGAGCTTCTAGAATAATTTTGACTTCTTTGACCTTCTAGATAATTCATGAGGGTTCTCCAACTTCAAAATTCCATAACTATCTAACCATGAGGAGTTATGTGGATTTCCACATATCACTAGAAATGGAATGACATGTACTATCCATCTAGAATAGTATTACTTGCAAATATATTAAACTTCATACCATTTTACACCAATCAAACTGAAGTCCCTTAACCATACTATTTGGGGCTACCAGAATTTTCTACTGGCCTTGCTTCAAGGTTTGACATCATCGAAAACCGACCGAATTAATCAACAAATTTCCTTGTAAAATATTGAAATTTCATAATCAATCTAGACTGTTCATTATAAGGTCGCAGATCTAGCGGTATAAGTTATTTTAGGGATTTTTTCCCTAGAAGGAAAACCTGTTTTATGAGGGAACTGTATTGTGGTTGTTTATGTGTGTGATTATTGTATTTTGAGATAGGAGAATGTGAGAGAAATAAGATGAAGTTACAGTGGGTGTGTTTTAGGTTGTATCCCTTCATTTTGTTGGATAATAAAAAGGAAGGACATGAAAATTTCTTTGGTGGACATAGCCCACACTGGGTGAACCATGTATATTTGTGTCTCTATCATATTGTGTATCTTTTGTGTTTTATTTATGCATTTGTTTTATTTTATTTCTATACAATCCTGTTTTTATAACAAAAGAGCACTCTTTCTGAGTCACTATCACTATCATCATCCTCATTAGATGAGAAACTATACTCTCTTGAGTAGAGAATTTTCTTGAAGACTTTCTTTTTATTTCCCCTTTCATTTCCCTTTTTGTATTTATTTTCTTTCTTGGGAGCTTCTTCTTCATCACTTTCTGAATTCTTAGAATAAGGACATTTAGTAGAAAAATGACCAATTTTACCACAATTAAAGCATATTAAAGGAATATTACCTTTGTACTTTCCATATCCTCTCTTCAACTTCCTTACGAAGTTGGCTATTTCTTCATCTTCATCTAAATCATTGTTGCATCTACAATTTAACTTTGACTTTTGCTTATTCTTTCTTGTCTTCTTGGATGCTTTGAAAGTTTCTATTGGATGGACCTATTCTGTTCTCATT
This sequence comes from Picea engelmannii, assembly GCA_009831015.1. Taxonomy (NCBI): domain Eukaryota; kingdom Viridiplantae; phylum Streptophyta; class Pinopsida; order Pinales; family Pinaceae; genus Picea; species Picea engelmannii. Next base: position 758,721 of record ML786487.1, on the reverse strand, counting down.
TCATAAACTGTAAGTATCCCATGTAGCTCGTCCATGCTCAATGTAGCAATATATTCTCTTTATTCTAGGGATAAAATATTAGGATCAAATCTCATTGGAAGAGACTTTAGTGCCTTTTGAAAAATCATTGACTATTTAATTTCTTCTCCTAACTCTTTAATAACATTCATTATTTCATTAACTTGTAGAAAATAAGCTGCAATATCTTCATCTTCCTTCATTTTCAGTTGTTCAAATTGACCTCTATAAGTTTGAAGCTTGTCCCCTTTGAATTTGGCATCTCCTTCGTAAACATTTTTAAGTTTGTCCCAAATATCCTTTGCAAAATCACAACGCATAACCTTGACATATACTGAATCAAACTAACTGTTCAAAATAAAATTTTTAGCCTTTGAATTGTTTTCACTCAGATTATTTCCATATCTATCTATTGGGGGAGTGGTAGGTGTCGTGTATCTGTCTACTACTACTTGACATACATCAAATCCATTTACTTGCATAAAAATTCTCATCCTTCTACTCTAGAAGGCATAATTATGAACCTCAAATAGTGGTGTTCCATTATTATTTCACTCCATGATCTACCTTCCAATGATTAGATTATTTCTAAAATACTTGCTCTGATACCAATTGTTGGATTATTCATTATTAATGAGAGGGGGGGTGAATCCGTATTAGGAACTTTTTACCAATTTTAATCACAATATGTCAGTATTTAAGATATCGAAAATTTATCAATTATGATTGCATTAGAGAATCATACCATAAACATATAACCAAAAATACACGGTACACAAGAATTTTACGTGGAAACCCAAATGAGAGAAAACTATGGAATTCTTTCTAATATATCAAAATATTACATTCATAGGAAGCACCAACTTCCAAAATTATCCAACACCATTTGGAAGGAGGCACAAACCCCCTGATTTATAAGCTTCAACCCTGTTGGGCCCCAACAACTCCCCTTATATTTTTACAAAATTTAAAGGGCCCCTATTAAAATCTTGATAATTAAAATGAGCTACAGAATCAACCTTTTAAAATAGTTCTATTCCTTGGCTTGCTTTGAGACAAACTTAAGACATTCACTATAGTATGAAACATTCATTACAAGAGTATATGTCAAAAGTTAGAAACGAGCATAAAAATCTCAATTTAAACAAAATGTTAATTTTTATCAAATGTTTACTTTCGTTTAAATTATGATTAAGTGTTCATTCTTTTGCTCATTAACAAGTTTGAATATTTTCAATAATGTGTTCAATACTCCATCAAATAATATCTTGGTTGGTTTCTCATTTTCATGAAATCATTTGGTGATGTTAATTAATTAAATTCTTTTTTTCAGTTTGCATCTCATTTCAAAATAATAATAATCAAAGAATTATCTATCATTTGTTTGATTTTGTAAAAAACTAAAATTAATGTTTTTTCTCCATTAACTTGAAGCTTCTAGATCATATTTGATTTTTTTTATAAATAATGTTTGTTTATAAGTTATAGTTAGTTTAAATTCATTTTTTATTTTTCTAGATTTTGTTTTATTCACAATTTTTAGCTTATTAATTTTTAGGTTATTAATTTAGGTTTCTTTTTGTTTCACAGGTTTCTATTATCAAATATTTGATAAAGATCTGATCATGGCTTGATTTTATTATCCAAATACGTTCAAGATGATTGATCCAAACATAATTTTGGATTGCTACAAATAATTTTATGAGCAACAACAGATAAAATTTGGAAAGACGTCAAGATCAGATAGGCGATTTTGCAGAACTGATTGCAGCCAAACCGTAAGGAATTTGAAGAAACGGTTGAAAACCCAGAACCAAAATGGACCCATTTACCTTTTGCATAGATATTTTCCCAAACAAATGTACGATTGGAGATATATTTGGGTCTCTTTTAGAGACAAATTTTAGGTGGCGGAAATTAATAGTGACGCCCAGACTGTTCATTCATTTTATAAATATATGAGAAAGATCAGAGCCATGGGGGATTGAAGAATTGGAGAGGAGGATTTTAATCCTTTCTCTTTTGTATATTATTGCTTTTGTAAACTTTTTTTATTTCTTTTCAAATGGAGTAATGGATGGTTGGAAGCTTTGGGAGAATGGACGAGTATTTTTAAAGAAGAATATGGAATTCCTGGTTGCTTAATGGCTTTTGTTCTGTAAGTAAAATGGTTTTATTTTCATATAATATCATATTCTTTGAATAATTTATTATGCATTGATTTAAATAGCTTTAGTCTTTTTTATCAATACATGGTTAATTATTATCATTTTTATATATTAATTTTTCCAATCTTTAAGAGTTTATTATCAAAAACATATCTTCCAGGACTACAACATGGGCATGTGATTTTGAGAAAGAATATGGGAAAGTAATTCATCTTTGGCTTTAGACCTGTGTGATACTTATTCCATTTAATTCTTTCATTATTATTATATTATGAAAATGTTATAACGGTTGATTTTAGCTTTAGCTTGTCA
>ML786487.1:721296-739355 GCA_009831015.1 Picea engelmannii | reverse complement strand
CAGAGAGTTGGTGCTCTCAGCAAGTTGCAGCTTGCAAATCTGAGGTTGTAACCTCATTATGAGTCGGTGCTCATATGTATGATACTGTAAAGAATGTAACCATTACTTATCATATAAAAGAAAAGAGGTTTTATCCTGCATGGGTTTCCTTGGGAAATATCTGTCACTGTGTTTGTCATATATGTGAATGATGCTGAAAGTGCCATTGTTTATTTCCCTGCATTATTGTGATTAACATTCAGAGTCTCTACAAAAGGTATAAAAGAACCATAATTGTTTAAGCATGGAAACAACTGATTCACCCCCCCCTCTCAGTTGTCCAACAGAAACATCATTAGAGATCAAAGGCTTACAAATAGGGGGAGCATCCCCAAGGAGAATTCATCCTTTTCCATTGATGTCAAAGGGGGAGATAAAAATAGAGGCATGGAAAGGAAGAGAAGAGGCATGAAGATAGGGGGATCCAACATGTGCAAGAAAAGAGTTGTGTCTAAGTGTTTCCATCAATGCCAAAGGGGGAGATTGTTGAAATATTAATTTTCAAAAGATGAATTGTGGAAAGAATAATTGTTGAAAGATTGATTGTCATTGAATCATTGAAATATTGGTTGTCATTGATTTCAACCCTTGAACAAGAGGTTTATAGGTTGCATGTCGAAGTAAAGTAGTTGTAAAAATAAGTTAACAAGTTGCATCTCAATTTCATGTCAAAGTAATTGTAAATAGAAGTTAACAAGATACATGTGAGTTGCATGTGAGTTGCATGGAAGTTGCATGTCATCATGACATCCTATTTAAAACACAGATAAGTGTCAATTGGATATTCACTTCTAAGAATATAGGTTGGATATCTAAGGTAGTGAGTCGAAGGCATAGAAGTCGAGTGAAGTAAGAAGTTTGTAGGAGACGAGAGTATGGAGAAGATGTTTTAGACATAGGTTCTTTGAGTAAATCCATGGATTTCAGGAGGAAAAGTGCATACATTTTTGGGATACAATGAAGAAAATACTCAATTTGACACTATTGATAACTTGAGAAGATGGGTATCTCCTGCAAGTTGGTGCCTACAAATTCTCTAACCATGGGTTGGTGCCTATAGGAGAAGTTGATTTGGGGATCAACCAATGACAGTGGTGTCTCCTGCAAACATTGTTGATGCATTGGTGCTCAACCAAGGAGATTGGTGTCTCCTACAGATTAGTGCCTGCAAACATTATTGTTGAGTTGGTGCCTAGTCAAGGATATTGTTGTTTCATGTAGGTTGGTGCCTTCAAACATTGTTGCTGATTTGGTGCTCAGTCAAGGAGATTGGTATTTCTCGTAGGCTAGTATCTGCAAGCATTATAACAGTAGCTTGGTGCCTACCGAATTTTATAAATAAAGTTTTGTGGTTTTCTCCCATTTGGGTTTCCATGTTAATACTCATGTACTATGCTATGGTGTTTATTTTATACATCTAATTATATAATGATTAATTGAAGTGGAAAAGAGAAAAGTGGTAAAATATATTTAATACTTGTCAGATAGGCTTTGGGTATACAATTTGGAAAAATATCCTAAGGGTTGAGGAGATGCACAATAGTAGAGGAAAGAAGAGAAGACATGACCAGAGTGTGTAGTAAAGGCACATTCATGATTGAAGTGGACAGTAAACGTGCATTCGACGATGCATAAGAAGATAAATCAAGGAAATAAAGAAAGGAAATAAAACAAGGAGATAAAACAAGAAAAGAAACATGTAAGTGAAAAATAAGGAAAATCAGCGTGCATATGCGAAGGAAGGAAAAACACACATGAACTATGTGTTGTCATGAGTTGTAATGAGTCATAATGAGTTTTCATAGGGTTTTGGATAGGGTTTTTAGCCCTAAAATCTATGTATAAATATGTAATAGGTAGGGGAAGAATATGTTGTTGTTGTTGAGTGAATAGACTGAGAATGAGAGAGAGTATATGTCTGAAGGTTTATGATAGTTTTTGTAGAGAGAGGCTTGCACTACATAGTAGCTAGGTAGGATGGGGAATGATATCATGATGTATCTATTGTAGCATAGCGTGCAAGCCGAAGATGAATTGCATGAATAATAATAAAGAATCAAACCATTGTGGATGCATCCCAAGGATTGGGTGAACCACGTTATATTCTATGTCTGAAAGTGTCTTTTTATGTGATTTTTCATGAACGTTCTATGCATGCATGAATAGATCTAGACTTGTTTTTTATATGAGTTTTGCGCAGTAATTATGAATGTTCTAGTGAATGGTAGATGTCACAATATGCGTTATAATGGTGTTGTATAATTGAGTTTACCAATTAATAAAGGAATAAGAGACACATAATATTGTAAACAGGGTATATAAGTATCAATGAAAATTTTGATGACCTCACATCCCCTCATCTCTACAGAAACTTGATTCCTGCAGTCCTAGTAAATACCTTGGGTGAGACTTCACTTGCATGCATTGGGGATGAAATTTGGAGAAATATCTTAAGGGTTGAGGATATGCGCAATAGTAGAGGAAAGAAGAGAAGATAGGATTGGAGTGACTTGTAAAGGTGAATTCATGATCAAAGTGCACCGTAAATGTGCATTTTCCAATGCATAAGAACATAAATCAAGGAAATAAAGCAAGGAAACAAAACAAGGAGATAAAGGAGGAAAATAAGCATGCATGCGAAAAGGAAGGAAAAGCCACATGAAGACATGTTGGCGTAGGCCATTTTGGGGAAATGTTAGAAAAATAGGATCGCGGAGCAATAAAATAAAACAAATGCAGAAACAAAACATAGAAGACACACAATACAAGAGAGACACAGATTTATGTGGTTCACCCAGTGTGGGCTATGTCCACCAGAGAAATTGCCAGGTCCTTCTTTTATTATTATCCAGCAAATGAAGGGATACAACCTACAACAAAACCCACTGTAACTTCCTCTTCTTTCTCTCACAGTGTCCTCTCTCAAAATACAATATTCACCATCATCCATAGTCGCAATACATTTCCCTCATAAAAGAGGGTCTCCTTCTAGAGAAAAAAACCCTAACATAATCTCTACCATTAGATCTGTGACCTTATAATGAACGGTCCAGATTTACAATGAAATTACAATATAATTTTACAAGGCAATTTTTGCTTCGGGGGCTTCGCCCCCGAACCCTTGCCGGGGGCCCGCTTTCCCCTAGACCTCCCAGCTGGGGGAATAGCCCCCCCGGACCTTGCAGAGGGGGTATGCCCCCCTCTACACTCCCCCGCGTGGAAGAGTGTACATACTTATGGGGTGTAAATACTTCATGGGGTATAAACACAACTGAAAGCAAGGACCTCTGAATCAAGAAGATAATCAGGCTCCACAACCAACAAGAAAATCATAGTAATTAATGAGGGAAGTTAGGTAATGGACCAAAGAAGAAGCGCACAACAAAAAATAGGGAAAGCAGCATCATGAAACCAAGAAAGTCAAAGAAAGGAAAAAATAGGTGGATCAACAAGGAAAACAATTGGATTTTGGACCAACCACAAGGAGCGAGTTAGAAATTCAACAAATTTAATCCACCTACGGTTAGTGGCTTAGGGTTTTGGTCATTTTTGCAATGGGTAACTAACCCCTTTTTGTATTATAGATATATTGTGGCGGGGATGATCTTATAGTGATTTTAGAAGAATGATAGGAGAATGAGATCATCTTCTAGACAAAGATATGAATATAAGAATATATATAGAGGCATGATAGATCAAGAATTGCAATAGAGGGTAAGGTAATAGATCAAGGGATCTGGATCTGAATTCTATCTTGTCAGTCTCAAATGTAATGCGTGCAATGTTGTAACCTTGATGCAGAATAATAAACGAGCCAAGAAAGCCAATTATTTGTGGAAATCTACCAAGGGGGGTGAACCATGATTAAGTTTGTGTCTCTATGTGGAATGAGTATGTTATTTCTTTCAAATGTTTAGTTATGATGTATGGATTAATCTGTCAATGGTAGAAATGCAGCTCAGAATAGAGTTACTAAGATATTTACTCCAGAATAAACCCTAATGAATTAAACTAATTACTGAATAGTAGATTTAAGATATAATGAAATGATGATGTAATAGAATAATATATATGATGTGTTTTTAGGTAGAAATAATGTCTCTCATCCCCATAGAAGTATCCCTTCCAAGATTGTAGACATCTGGGTCCTGCAATCACCCATAAGTCATCTCGGGTGAGACTACATTGTGCACTCTATGTGAAGTGTTTCCTTCTAGTATTCATAAGGGTTGATGGTTTGTAGGTTTTTGTTGTAAATCTAAAGTAGAACCCCATGTCAACCCAATAAACCTCCAAAAAATGGTTATGTTACTGGCTGGAACCCAGAAGAATAGATTGGAAGGGACTTGTTGAGAAGAATAGTGAAGAGAATGAAGTATTAGATGGGTATGTTCATACGATGGAACCCAACTAAACAGAAGAGACAATGATGGCTAGCAACAAAAGAGCTCAAATTTGCATTGAAAGACAATAGAAACCCTAACTATAAACCATGCCAATATTTGGAGAGGTACGTATTCACTGATATTCATGAGGCATTTGTTTGTGAATTTCCACATTTTTTGCAGGAGTGGATACTGAGATTAAAATACACTCACCCAATTAACCGGATAAGACCAGTATAATGGACTACTCGAAATATTTTTCATCTATAAATTCACGCGCGCAGTCGATTTCTGGATAGACAACATCATTGTAGGATTCATTACCGATTTTGCAGTCGATACTGCAAAATCATACACTGCTGCAGAGCATGAGTTTTTGAAGGGTCCAAGAGGAAGGTATATTATATCACTCTATATGACAATCAAGATTTTTCTGCATGATAAAGGTGTAATGGCAATGGAGTCTGACAACTAAATAACTCTGTGCGCATGGGGAGACTGGGGGAAAAACTAAGATTGATTTGAGACATGGAGAGGGATTTGGATAGATGTTAGAAGAAGGAAATGATGGACCCCATTATGATGTATGAAGAAGAGATCAAGGAAATAATGGACAAAGCAGGAACGACACACAACAAAAGACCCTACCAATATATGATTAATAGGAAAAAGAGAGCAATAGTCGAGAGGAAAGGCTTGGAAAGTGATGAAGAAGAGGTAGAGGATCTCTGTTCTACAAAAAATATTGAGAGAATATTGCACACCAAATATGACAGAAAAACCATAGGTGTGAGGTACGACCTAGATGAAGGAACTCCAATCCATATCAAAATTAGTGTGTAACCCACGACCCCATGTGCGACTAAGACATCAGGAAAGAAGGAAAATTTTAGAAAACCATTAATTAGTGGTAGAAGGAGTCCAATAGATCAAGGGACCAATGGAAATTCAAGTGGAAGTATGAGTTCAACTAGCAGTAGTCAGTTATCTACACCGTGCATAGGTCATACCACAAATTTTAAAATGGAAGGAATAGATTTGACCATTCGATTACCAAAATTTCATGGAGAAGGGTCGGAGGACCCAGAGAAACATCTATTTAGTTGTGAAAATATTTGGGAAGCTAAATAGATCATGGATGAAGAAACAAAAGTGTCTCAGCTCCCAATTACATTAAAAAACCATGCACTGGACTGGTTTATGATCCTAGCAGTGAACATTCCACAAGGAGCACTTATAACCATCGCAAATGTAAAGAAGACACTAATCAATGAATTCCAACGAACAAGTTTAGAATATCAATATATGAATGATATGATAGAAATCAAATGGAAGCCAGGAGATTTAGTTTAGGAAATCGATCATGGGTTCAAGAGATTGAAAGGTAATTTGAAATACCCCATAATAGAAATGAAACATAGGAAACTATTCATAAATTCATTATTGCCACATTTTAAATACCCATTGAGGCAACACAAGTTCCTGACTTAGGTCGAGGTTCTATAAGAATCCTTATAAATGGAAGAGAATCAATATAAACATGTAGATCCAGCTATAGAATAGCTAAAGAATATCTCAATAATTGTTGGTCACTATAATTGCTTATTTAACTAAACAATCAAGTGCTACATAAATTGTCAACCCAAGGAAGTCTGTTTATTTCAAAGGTAATCACGCACTGTATATGCTCAATCTAAAAATCAATCTAGATTTGTAGTAAGAATACAGTAATCACACTTTGCCTTGAACAAACTGAAGTTCTACTTTGAATTACAGGAAAGCAACCTACCTATTGCAGAGTTCAAAGTTTGAAGAAATAATTATCTAAAGAATCCTGGATTACATTTAAGAAAATAACAACAAGATGCTGCAAAAGGAAAGACCAACTATTATGTAATAGAGAACAAGACCCTATTCCCCAAGCAATAATCTTCAACACTTGTTTCTGATCATCACGCTTTCATGAACTCATTGCTAACTGAAATAATTGACACACACTGAAAGCTAACTATCTCTTAACAGAGAACATGACCCTATTCCCCAACCAGGAATCTTCAGCACCTGTCCCTGATTATCACACTTTCATAAATTCACCAAACAAGAATGCTAACTAGAATGATTAATAGTTACCCAAGCATGAATCATATGAAAACAATGTAACAACCAGTAAAGCAAAGTTTTAGCAAAATAGAGTTCAGTAAAGTAGTGTTTCAGCAAAACATAATTTAATCAAGGCATGAACAGAAATAAAACTAACACACTACAGAGATAACGGGTGAATCTTGTGAAGAAGGTGGGCCCTCCCTTCTCACAAGATTCCCCTGAAACGAAAGGAACTAGAGAGAAATGCTCAGAACAATCTTTTATTCATCTGTCAACTGTGTCATATTACAAACTGAAGTAAAACACATCCTTTTTTGTAAATCCTTTCTTAGCCAAGAAGAAGATCCTTCCTAATGATGATTTCCCCTTATTTAAAGAGGTGAATCCTCTCGATACAATTTGATCATCAAATTACATGTGTATATCTGAATCCTATTCTTAGTCAGATCAAATCTCTATACTAGAATAAGATATCTTGGTCTCCCGTAATAGAATGCTATTACAATAGTTGAAAAGGTGCTGAGTGAGGTGTTGCTGTTGTGGATGGAGTAACAACTTCTATATTTATCTTCTTTACTGCTGTATGATGTTTCAACATTGCAAATCACGGGCTGTTTCAGCAACGGGATTTGTGTTCTGACTATTTCAGCAACGTGGTCTCACATAGCAGCAATGGTTAATTCTGGCTCAAGGTGCAACTGTTGTGGTCAGTGTAACAACTTTGTGTTTCCGTTTTGGCATTGTAGACCACGGAGAGTGTAACAAATTTTGTGTGAGTTGTTGTTTTAGCATCATAGACCACAGAGAGTGTAGCAACTTCTTCTTGTGTGAGTTTCTATTTCAACATCATAGACCACAGAGAGTGTAGCAACTTCTTCTTGTGTGAGTTGTTGTTTCAACATCGTAGAACACATAGAGTGTAACAACTTCTTCTGTGTGAGTTGTTGTTTCAATATCGTATACCACAGACTGTTTCAGCCATAGGGTTTGCGTACTTTGACTATTTCAACAACAGGCCTCAATGCTAATCTGCAGTTCGAACTGCTTCAACACTTATATATTTCTGATCAATGGTTAAGTACGAGAGTAATGTAAAATTATATGAAAAATAGATTAAACATATAGTAAAGAGAAGAGACGTTATATACCTTTGGAGAGATAGGGTAAGGTGATAATATAAGTTTAAATGTGAGTGGAAAAAGGATGTAATGGTAGCAAAAAWTGTGAGCAAAAATGTACATTGTAGGGTCCTAACAATAATATGAAATTTCAGTTGAATCAAAACAAAGGAAAGGAAAAGAGGGAATTTGTCTGGTGTGTACCTTMTGCAGAACAAAAGGACACCATAAAAATGAGTGCCCAACATTTTCAAAGTATTTGGGAGAAGGGATGTCGAATCACTTACCCACAAGAGGATTATGTTGTAAACTCTATAAATCACATGGGCATGATCCCTATCATTGTCCAATGATGCAAAAATACCAAACAATGCCTAAAAGTACATTCTTCAATTTATGCAAATCTATAAGACATGAGGATAAGGATTGTGAAACCTTAGAACTTATGAAGGAAAGGACCTCATATTCTTATAGGATGTAGGCTGAACTAAACATAGGACAACATGCACAATAGTATTATAATGTGCAATAGTTTACAGTGTCACCACATTGTAATCAGGTACCACAGTATAATAAACTATGTGCAAACAATCAAGGCAATAGAGGAGGATTCAGAGGAGTAGGACATGGAAGAGGACGATTTGGAAAAGGAAGATGACCAATAACCTACCACAATTTCTATCAACCTGTACATTATGAAAGGGATTTTCCACAACCACCAGCAACATGCATGTATTGTCCTATACTTCTGACAAAAATACAAGACAAAAATAATTAGAATAACCGAAATGTTCAATGGATTGCTTCGGAAATTATAGATGATTGGAAAAAAACTAATGTAGTTACTAGAGGTGGATCCAAAACAAGAGTAGATGCAGTAAATCATAATCAAAATAAACACTAGTGGGTTACGAAAAATACAACACCTCAACAACATTTTGATGCGTGCAAGGGAAAAGAAACATTCAATCAGGACATACAAGAATTTTGACAGGGGAATATTGCTTCTACTTCAAATGCTACAACCAATATATGATGGACCAGTATATGATATGCCTCGTCCATATGATCATACCAGCAGAGGTCATCCTTCATAAAAGGTAAGTAATATAAGAAATGTTTTGGTGTCTTTCTTGAACTTATTGAATGATCAAACATCTATACAAGTATTACAAAGTTTTATAGAAAAATGAAATCCTGAAGAAGAGATAAAACTAGAACAAAAGACAGTAAATCATGTCCACTGGAAGACAAGAACAAAAATGAAGTTCAAACTAAATGAAAATATTGGAGACATTAGCATGGGTTACATCATATTATATTTGGGATCTGAGGTAAATGTTCTTCCTAAGAAAACATGGGAATACATGGGGGAACCTACATTGGGATTGTTATCCCCATTTTGTGGATAACTAAGGATATGATGTCTCGAGGCCCTCAGGTTGTAGATATGGAGTGTCGATAGACTACATGACTAGCAGTACCCTTTGCACAGATGAAAAACCCACTCACCACCACATATGGTCATAGGTTTGCAGATGGCATAGACCACACTAGATGGATTCCATAAGGAAGTGGGCCTTGCTCCATGAGGTAAAAGTCAATATTATGGTGAGAATCATTTCAATATTCAAGCCATTTTATTATGTTGTATCTTAGATTTATCTATATTTCATGATATATGCTTCGACATTATGCCTTTTTTCCTGCTTCACCTTGGTGGTTAACATTGTTCCCTAGTAAGTTGTCTTCTTTGGGAATGGGTTTGCTACTGGGAACTCCCTTAATGAGCCATCGTACCATTCATGACCATACTTACCACTTTCCATCATTATTGTGCCCCATTTCATTATCACTTAGGATTTTAGGGTGTATTGACCCAAGAAGGGGTTGTCCCTCATTCTATGGGAAGAAGGGGCTAATTCCCAGAGGGGTTGGTGTTGGGTAAAAGATAAAATCCTTATATAAACCTTCCAAATGCTTCACCCATGGACCACCCAAGAAAGAAATGGAAAACTTATATTTGAGTAAAGGGGAACCACAATATAATAAAGAATGCTTAAAAAGTTAGTTGAAGGAAAGGAGGTTTCATCACGTGCCAACCTATAACGTCCATGAATATCTAGTGGTATGGCATTATGATCATCTGGTCACCAAACCAGGGTAATGAATCTCAGTTGCATGGTTGAGAGAAAGGGTGTCTCATCACGAGCCAACCTTCTCATTTACACTAGGTGTTTGTGGGTGACATTTACATCATCTAGTCACCATGCTAGGGCAGTGACCTTCAATATCTCCTTATTATAATTTGAAATAAAATAAAAATAAAGAAAGATAAAAGGCAATTGATGGGCTTGGAAAAGTGCATTGCAGACGAAGGTACACACACCCTCTACAAAGGCACCCATGAATGAGCCACTATGACCCCTTGTATGTCATGAGCCCTTTTCCCATTGATTCATGACCCCAACCAATTCATCCACTTTACATGTATTAGAGAGATATCTCTTGGAAACTCTCCTTGACCTAGGGAAAGATATACCCAATAGGACACCTCGTTAACCCTCCCATATTCAAGCTTGACAAGTTGTATAATGTCTTTGAGTTGTTAATTTTTTTAGATGGTGATATTTGATGCACATGATTAGATGTCTTATTTATTGTTTGGATTCACTTATCATGATGTTATGACTTGAGATCCTTGGAGGCCGTGCCTATTTATCTTTGCAGGACCTAGCTGGTGGATAGTTTTGGGAGAACAAGCCTAGCTTGGAATTCCATGGGGCTACAATTCTAGAGGTTGGATACTAGGGGCCCACATTCCAGATGACATATATCATGCTTTGAATGCCTTGATAATGACTTGGAAGACCTATCCCAACCTTCACTTTCCAAAGAATTTTTCGAAGAGGGGCAAATTGTCCTATTTTGAGCTTGACATCATGCTTTTGGGGCTAGGGCATGGTGTTGAGGTGCCACTCTTATGACACATGGAAGTTTTGAGGAGAAGAGGGTATTCACCATGATGAGAGTGCTTATATGCTTGAAATGTGGAATTTGGAGGCCTACCCATGCTTCTCCAACACCAATGACTTCCTCAAATGGAAAAATGTCCCCTAAAGAGGTGACGTCCTCCTAAATTAGGGTTTTATTTGTGCAAAAAGTGAAATTTTAAGTGTATTGTTTAATATTACTTTGTTTAGGGAGAAATATTAGGGTTGTTGACCCCTAATATTAGATACATTTTGTATAAATAGAGATCATAAGATATCATTTTAAAACATAACTCTCCCTCTTGTGAGAGGCCTTAGTCTGAAATTTGTGCCACACTTGGATATTTTGATCTCTCGTGCACTTGTTTATGGCTATATATTGATGAATGGTTGGTGGAATTCTAGCACTAGCCTTGGATGATGATTTTCTACCTCTTATAGTGGGTTGTCTTGGCATTTCTCTTGATATTGGTATGATATTTTACTATTATGCTATCATTTTTTCAAGACAAATATTGTTATGCTATGAACTAGGTGGGAAGTTGTAATACCCCTGTTTCCCCCAGTTTGTAAATATAACTATAATTGGCCAAGAGAATATGGATGACTAAATATCTGTGAATGTTTGATTTGATGAGCCTTTGTATAAAAAGGTCAATGTATGAATTTTCTGTTATTAATATAAATTGGATATGTGTTACAAAATTCTGAAACATGCGAGTTTTCCAAGATAAACCATGGATTCTATGAGAGATATGGTGAGGGGAAACCAAGAATGGTTGAGATGACCCTCACCAGACCAATAGATACTAGGTGTAATTTCTTAATGGTCCTTTGAACTACAAATGAATTACCAGTCAGGCTGGTAGATGGAAGGCCATACTCAAGAGTTAATGAGGAGACGGGGAAGGGTACCCATATGTAAGGCTAAGAGGCCTGACCATGAATTAGGATTCAAACCCACACAACCTTGATGAGAAAGGAAATAAAGGAGGTAATTCTAGGGACATAGACATATCTGTAGGAGATAGCATAGTAGAGAGAAAAATCTCGAGAGGATAAGTGAGCAGGATTAGACTCTGGAGTTGAGAGAAAAGCTCAGAAGTAAGCTCATTTTGGCTATAGAATCCATGGGCAGGGTCTCACTAAAAGATGATAAATGAGGTTGATGAGTGACTGAGGAAGTGCTCATGCAAACCTCCTTTATTGGTGTAGAGGAATATGGTTTCCAAGATCTTGTGGGAGGAGGAGAGTAACCTCCGTCCCTTACTTTTGTGGAGGAAGGAGAAGGAATTTCTCTCAGAGCATCATTGTCTAAATCAGGGGTGGCTAGTGGTAAATCCATTAGGAGTGGTTGTGCCTATTTTTGGGAGGAAACAGGAACCCTTTTCAACAGTCCCTTCACATTCTCCATTTCTCATAAGTATTTTCATAGTTTGTGTAATGCATTGGATGCGGTGATTGGATATCCGTGTTTATGGTTAAGTCTTGCACTGTTTGAAAAATTATTAGAAATTCTCATTTTCTTATGTAAACTGCTATATTTACTTGGATTTTGATTTACATCATTTTAGCCATTATATATTTATGGGATGTGAATCCACATGAGAGTTGGGGTAGGATTAACTAAAATGTCTAAGTCATGTTGACCCTTTGAAGTTTACCTTAGTGGGAATGTCAAGTTCAACTTTGTGGGAGAAGTGTGTTCCCTTCAAACTATCCACCCATCTAAATGTGGGCTCATTCACATGTCCTTAACCCATTTTCTTCTAAAAGGATTAGTGCTTAGCCCACAATAATTTCCAAGGGACCCATATGAGTAGGGTCTAGGAACTCTATGCTAGTCTGAAAGGAGCTAGCCCTTTTGGCTTCGGGACTTCAGAACTTATGACTCCACAACACTCAAAAGTAGTTGAAGTCCAGAGTCATGAATAGATGAGGGCCATCGATCTGGGGATCTAGTGGATATCTCTCTTGGCCATTATATAGGACTTAGGAAGGGTAGCGTTAAGCTCTCTGACGAAGTCCCTCTTGGGGACAATAGTAGTGGTCTAGCGCCAAAACTCCCAAATGTCAGAGTTGCGAAGTAATATGGACCATTGAAAGTGGAGGGATACATGTCTACATATAAATGACTATCAAATTTTTTAGATATTCAGTGGTATAGGGATGCGTGAGTTTTGTCGGATCTCTACAATCTAGAGTAAATCCTAACCGTGAATGTTAGGTACATGTGGAAATAGATCAAGGGTGGTTTGGAGAGAAATCCATAAGAAACATGTAAAACTATCGAATGCCAAAATTCTGAAGTGACATGGATCTTTCATCCTTGGATCCTTCGAGATCCCTCTCAGTCGTCGATCTAAGGGACCCACCCTCGACTTCCCAACCAACTGGGAATGTGTCATGGAGAAACACGTGGCCCCTAATTTTCCTCTGTCAAATGTTGTCCATCGAACTAGAGTCATTGGATGAGAGGGTACATGGCAAGAGACCCTATAGTCTAAAGACTGAGTACTCCAGAGGAACTTGGACAAGATTTTTAAAGGTGTGAAAACTCCCGAAGTCGCAAATGATGAAGTAATCTAGACTGTTGATAGGTAGAGGACACATGGCACTAGATATGAGAGTCTAAAGACTTGGATATTTACGAAATTTTTGATGTGAGGAGTTGGTAAGATCTGAAGTCTATTGTCGTGAAGTAACGAGAGTCGTAGATATATGGATCTATATGGATTCTTACTGACCGTGAGATCGATGGGATGGGAAACTATCAGTCCAAGATGATGTGGCATCCTGACGTCATTCAAGGTGATGTGGAACCACATTACGTGTGCCACGTGTCAGCCATATATGGATGATTCATAGACCCCTTATGCCATGTGTCACCCACTAATAAGGACATGTATCACCCTGGCCCTCACCTCGTGTCAACTTTTGGTTCGTGCCCTCTTGGCCAAAGTGATTTGTGACGTGTATGGGACTCTGGGAGTATGGATAGCTTTGGGAGTTTGGAATATTTGGAGGTAGCATAATAAAGGGATGTTCAACTTTGATTTCCAATTGCCGAACATCGAACGTTCAACGATGACCGTTGATTGACGAAACGCCAAAAATGTAGGACTTTGGTTGTTGATTGTCGAATGTTGAGCATCGAAAAAGGGACGTTCAACGAAAAATGATGAATGATGATCATCGAACGGCCAAGGCCACGTGGCTATATTTCAGGACTTTGGGGAGTTAAAAAGGGGCGTTTAGTGTCGAACATCGAAGACCCCAACTAATAATGTCTAGATAACTTCAGGAGGTCGTATCTTGTAAAACATGGATCGGATTTTGAGCCAGTAATAATCATTAGAAAGATACAAATGCGTAGAAGAATATGAGGACCTCATATAGATGATTGGAGATAGTTAGGAAAAACAAAATTTGATGCCCCATCCCTAGAAAGGGTATTTAAGGTTCGGGTGTGTTATAAATTGGTATCAAAGCATGGAAACAACACGTTTCCTGCTCGAGATCATGCATGGGTCACATAAAAATATTATTAGAGAACTTTATGGGGTAACACCCTACCTTACACCCCTTCTATAAGAAACTTACCTGAACCTCTACTGAAGAGTGGAATGAAACCTTCCATTGTTGATAGATGTTTTGGAATTTTGCACTGTATGTTGCTAATGTTTCCAAATAAAGATTTTGACTTCACTTTGCAATGGTATTAGTTCATGAATTGGTAGATTAGTAACTAACAAAAAATGTTTTATCAACACTCAAGCAGTCAATGAATAGCAGGAAAATTACAACATAAGATATTGTGACACACCATGAGTTGGGGGAGAGATCTTACAATAGAGAGGAAGAATCTGATGAAAGGAGGGTGTTGGAAACCCCTCCAGATTTGGTTGAAATGGTAAGAAGCCTCATGGTAGAGTTACATAGTTTTAAGGATGACAATGAAAGGTTGATAAAGGAGCATGAAAACTAGACTGAAATTAATGCAGTCCTACTGCAAAGTCTATCAGATATACAAAGGCAAATGCAACATGGTCCAACTGCCAATCATGTGGAAAAGAATCATACTAAGAAAACTCCAAGTCCACCTAAGATACAAAAGCATGGTCCTGAAAGTGGCCACATTAGGAGGAGCACCTCAAAGAAGGCCCAACATGGATTCAAGAGACATTCAATGGAAGATTCCTTTGGTGAGGAAACTGACAAATCCAAGGAATATTCTAGTGGAAAAACTAGTTCCCATTCCCATATGAGAAGAAAGAAGAGGAAACAATCCAAGAGTCATGACCCTAAAGAGTTCAAGAAATCCAAACCACCCACCTTTTATGGAGAGATTAAGAAGGGGGAAGAAGCAAAAGTTTGTATACTTAGCTTGAAGAAGTAATTCAGAGTCCATGACTACTCATAAAACTTAAAGGCTCAGATAGCCATTTTCAACTTGAAGGGGAAAGATTCCATTTGGTGGGAGGACCTTAGGAGTGTGAAATAGATCCATGATAAGGGCTTGTCATGGAAACAATTTGAGAAATACTTCAAGAAGAAGTACCTATCAGAAAAGTACTTTGATGGGAAGACCAAGGAGTTCTATGAACTCAAGTTGGGACAACTCACCATAGATAAATATATGAACAAATTACTTGAGATGATGAGGTATGTGCCCTACATAAAGGATGAAAAAGTAAATATGCAAGCAATTATTAGTGGATTACCTCAGTCCTATCAGGACCGAATTGATTTTGATGAGCCAAAGAATTTAGAAAAACTCTTTGAAAAGCAAGGTATTTCTACGAGCAATTCAATAATAAGATAGAACCCCATGAAGAATAGAATAAGAAAAAAAATTTGTGATTCAAGAAGAAGGGGTTTAAATCCTTGAGATTTAAGAACCATGGGAGGGGATATAGGATGAGCCTTCCTAACATAAGTGTGTATCAGCAAAATTTTCCATCCCAGAGTGGAAATAAACCATTTGGAGAAGCTCTAAGTAATATTGATAACATGAAGAGAGAACCCTTGAAATGTTGGGGTTGTGGAGAGGAACATTTGCTGAGGGACTGTCTGCATAGGAAATAGATCAATAAGAGGGTCTACAACGTCCAAGAGTCTACCACATTCAATGATGTGGCTAGGGGCATGCCACAAATTTATCTATCCTTTGATAATAGACAAGTTGAGCACCAATATTTAGTGGTGGAGACGGAAGGTACACTTTCCAACCATATTGTTTCCATTTTAATTGACCCTGGTTGTAATTTGAGTTATGTTTCCCCTCAAACTGTTGATAAATGTAACTTGGAACAAGTTAAACATGTTAAATCATGGATAGTACAACTAACCACTAGAACCAAAAAAAAAGTAGCAGAGGTCATACTAGCATGCTAATTTTTTATAAGTGGGTTGTCCACCCAAGCGAACCTAAACATACTTCTTCTAGGATATTATGACTTTCTTATTGACATGGACTGTTTGTCTTGCCAAAAAACCAAATTGGATTGTTACAGTAAAACTTTGGAGTCTGAAAATGAAGAAGGAAGAAGGGTAACCCTACAAAGGACTCAAAATCCTATCTCAGTGAGACAAATATCAGCCCTCCAAGTGAATAAGTATTGCAGAAAGGGATGTCCCTTATATGAAATACAAGTAATGAAATCTGTTGAGAATGATGAACCCAATCGAGAGGACCATCCCATATTAAAAGACTATAGAGATGCATTCCCAAAAGAGGTGCCAGGTAGACATCCAAGAAGGGATATTGACTTTTCAATAAAACTTGTACCAGGAGCGGTGCCAATGTCTAGAGCACCTTATAGAATGAGTACACCAGAGCTAGTTGAGCTCAAACTACAGTTGAAGGAGATGTGGGACAAATGATACATTCATCCTAGTGTGTCCCCATGGGGAGCACCAACATTATTTTTGAAAAATAAATATGGCACACTCATATTGTGCATATATTATAGAGAACTCAATAAGATGACCATCAAGAATAAGTGTCCCTTACCAAGGATTGATGACTTGTTTGAAAACCTAAGGGGTGCTACAATATTCTCCAAGTTTGACTTGAGGTCTCGATACCATCAGGTCCAAATTAAATATGAATACATCCACAAAACAACCTTTAGGACAAGATATGGTCACTATGAATTTGTGGTGGTGTCATTTGGGATTACCAATGCACTAGCCACTTTTGTGTGCTTAATGAATAACATATTTAGAAAGTTATTGGATAGATTTTTGTTGGTTTTCATTGATGATATCCTAATCTATTCCAAGAATAGGGAATATCATGAAGAAAATCTCAAGATAGTACTCCAAGTACTAATAGAACATCATCTCTATGCTAATCTTAGTAAGTGTGACTTTTTCCAGAAACAAGTCCATTACTTAGGCCATGTTATTTCTGAGGAAGGAGTGGCAGTTGACCCTAACAAGATTAAATCTATCATGGATTGGCCTACCCCAAAGGATGTGTCTGATATTAGATCCTTTATGGGCCTAGTAGGATATTATAGGAGGTTCATGAAGGGATTCTCCAAGATTGGTTTCCCAATCACGTCCCTTCAGAAAAAGGGGGTTAAATTCATTTGGAAATTAGAATGTGAATACAAATTTCATGAGATGAAATACCTTCTAACCAATGCTCATGTATTGAAGACTACAGACCCAAACAAGGACTTCCTTGTGTGTACATATGCCTACAAGGAAGGGCTCGAAGGAGTCCTTATGCAAGAAGGACATGTGATTTGCTATGAATCCAGAAAATTGAATGAGCATGAAGTCAATTATGTGACCCATGATATGTAATTGGATGCCATAGTGCATGCTTTAAAAATGTGGAGGCATTACCTCTTAGGTAGAATATTTGTACTTATGACAGATCATAGTGGGTTGAGGTATTTGTTTGACCAACAAAAACTCAGTGTAATACAAGCTAGGTGGATGGTGTTGGGTATGTGTTATATTCTTTGCACATTTTCTTCCTCTGGAAACATGACACCTACCTTGGAAAATGTGTCATGTATTTAGGTGGTTTTTTCAGCACATGGTTTTTGTCGATGGTTTTCTATTTCTGGTTAAGGAATTAGGGTTTTGGACTAATCCAGGTCATTGGTTTAGGGTTTTGGATGCTGTTTGCACTCTTTTCGTCGATGTGTGAGCAAAAAGTGAGTGCTTACATGCCTAGTTGGGCTCTGCTAGTCATGACAGCTGTAATGTAAAAGGTTAGAAAGAAAACAACTAAACTATTAACAAGAATTAAGCAACAACTAAATAAAAACATGAGCATGGAAATAAAAATAAAAACAAATAACAATGGACCAATATCACCAATGTATTAGCTGGTCTGATAGATGAAATCCAAAGATACACAATGGAGAAAGAGGACTTGGGTCCCTTCCCTCTCCAAT
>ML786487.1:703418-719513 GCA_009831015.1 Picea engelmannii | reverse complement strand
ATATATTTCCTCAGGAAGAAATATGAAGTCTTTGACAAGTTTAAAGAGTTTAAAGATCTTGTTGAGAATCAAATAGATAAAATAATTAAGGTGTTGAGAACAGATAATGGTAGAGAGTTTTGTGGGAATGAATTTGAATAATTTTGTAAGAAGTGCGGTATAGCAAGGGAGAAGACTACTCCATATACACCTTAGCAGAATGGAGTTGCAGAAAGGATGAACAGGATGCTGATGGAAATGCTCAGTGGTGTCGAGTTAGGGAAAGAATTATGGGCAGAGGTAGTGGGTACTGCATGTTATCTGGTCAACAGATCACCCTCATCAACATTGGGTGACAAGAATCCACAAGAGGTATGGACTGGTAAGGAACCTTCTCTCACACATCTTAAGGTATTTGGCTGCGATGCATGTGTTCATGTTCCAAAGGAAAAAATGAGTAAGATGGATAAGAAGGCTGAAAAATGTATCTTTATTGGATATAAAGATGGTCTCAAAGGTTATAAGCTTTGGAACCCAGAAACTAAGAAGGTAGCGTAAAGCTGAGATGTGGTATTTAGAGAAATGAAGGATGTTGTTAAACAGGAAGTCCTACCAAGTAAGGAAGAACTAGAGAAGATAGAGTTTGATTTAAAGGATGATGAAGCATACTCTACATAAGAACATGAATAATAAGAAGAAGATCCTCATACTCCAGTATTGAGGAGATCAAATCGAGAAAGAAGGCTACCGGAAAGGTATAGTCCATCTGATTTTTGTTCAAATTTTGCTTTGACTATTACTGACGATGATCCTAGAACTATCAGGGAGGCAGTGGATTTAGAGGATGGAAATCTCTGGAAAAGAGCCATGGAAGAAGAAATAGCAAATTTGGATAAAAATGAGGCTTGGGATCTAGTGGAGTTGCCAACTGGAAGAAATCCCATTGGCAACAAATGGGTATTTAAAAAGAAGCTGAATGCAGAAGGAAAAGTGGAGAAATACAAAGATCGATTAATAGAAAAGAGTTATTCCCAGGTTGAGGGAATTGATTTTGGTGAGATTTTTTCTCCTGTTGCCAAGTTAACCTCTATAAGATTTCTGTTATCTGTTGCTGCTGCGTTTGATTTTGAAGTAGAGCAGATGGATGTGAAGACAACATTCCTACATGGGGATCTGGAAGAAGAAATCTTTATGAAGAAACCAAAAGGTTATGCTGTGAAAGGAAAGAAGGAGCTGGTATGCAAGCTGGAAAAGTCCCTGTATGGTTTAAAACAATCACCAAGCATGTGGTATAAAAAATTTGATACTTATATGCTGGGACTTGGCTTCACAAGAAGCAAAGAGGATCACTGTGTGTATTGTAAATTAATTGGTGATCATTTGATTTATTTGGTCTTGTATGTGGATGACATGTTGTTGATAGGAAACAGCAAGGCGATTATCCAATATGTGATAACTCAGTTGTCCTCTAAATTCGACATGAAGGATCTTGGTGCTTCAAATTTCATTTTGGGCGTGGAAATTAAAAGAGATCGAAAAAGGAGGAAATTCTAGTTAAATCAGAGAAAATATGTTGAGACAATATTGCAGAGGTTTAATGTGCAAGAATGTAAACCGATCAAGGTTCCTATTTCTGTTGGTGTAAATTTATCTGCGGATCAGTGTCCCAAGACACATGAAGAAGACGAGGCAATGTCTCATGTTCCATATACGAGTGCAGTTGGCAGTTTGATGTATGCAATGGTCTGTACTAGACCAGAGATTGCACATGCAGTGGGAGTTTTGAGTAGGTATATGTCAAAACCAGAGAAGGAGCATTGGACATCAGTAAAAAGGGTTTTCAGGTATTTGCGTGGCACTGCTAGCTATGGATTGTGCTACGAAGGAAGACTAGGATTGGACAAAGTGGTTGATATACATGGCTTTGTGGATGTAGACTAGGTTGGAGATTTGGATCATAAGAGATCTACAAGCGGGTATGTGTTTAACCTGTTTGGAGGAGCAATAAGTTGGATGAACAAAAGATAGGTTGTAGTGGAACTTTCAACTATAGAATCTGAATACATGTGATCTAGATTTTATGAGAAGAACGAAATGAATACAAATTATTACCAAATGCTTAACACAAAATGACAGAGATACAGTAAAACTAGTTTTCTATTCAATAAGGAAATAAGATGAAATTGTAAAATGCAGCAGAAAACAAGCTTGCTGGAATGGTGGCGGCTTATCTCTGAGAAGAGATGTGATGGTTGCACTCATTCGCAAGAACATGATTACAATGAGGCTCTCAAGGCCTTTTTACAATAAACAAGAGTTTCAAAAACCCTAAACATCCAAAAACCTAACCCTAGGAGATGAAGCACCAAAAGTCATGTGGGCCTCATTTGGGTAAGTCAATACAACAACTTCCTCGGGTCGTAACTTTTGCATACGATCTCCGTTTTAGGCTTATGATAGCCCATTAGAAAGATATACCCGAGGACTACAATAGTTGCCCAATATTTTATGCAACATCCCCCAAAAAACGTCGTTTAGGGCCTCAAAACAGCTCCGGAAGTTCAGGACCCGAAAAACTACTATAAATAGTAAATTATCAAAATTGCTAGAAAACTGTTTTGAGCTAGCTAGAAAAGGTGGGTGGCCACTGATATCCACCTGGATCAATCCTCCATCCTTAGAAAGCAATGGTCTCCATTGCGTTGAGTTTCCCCATCAGATGAGGAAATTTCTGCTGAATTTGGCCCCGGGTGAGCCACTTGCCTTGGTGCAGGAGCTGCCCTGCTTTGATGACTCGATAAAGCTGGATCCTTTGTTGTCGAGTGCCCTTGATATGTGTTTCCACAATATGATCACTGGATTCCTATTGTATGTAGTCGGGGTTGAGCTCTATTGGTGTCAGCTGTTTTGCTGCGTCTGAGGTGTCCAATAAAGGTGGGAAATAAGGCCGA
Source organism: Picea engelmannii (assembly GCA_009831015.1). Taxonomy (NCBI): domain Eukaryota; kingdom Viridiplantae; phylum Streptophyta; class Pinopsida; order Pinales; family Pinaceae; genus Picea; species Picea engelmannii. The sequence continues at coordinate 716,583 of ML786487.1, read as the reverse complement.
AGGAGGTCCACGTTGAACACTGGGTGCATGCTAAGGAAAGGAGGAATGTTGAGCACAAAAGCACTATCCCCCAAAGACTTGGTGATGGTGTATGACCCATAATGGAGTGGGTGAAACTTTCGATGGGGTCCTATAAGGCATTCTTTCTGTAAGTGCAACCAAACTTTGTCGCCCACCTAAAACTTATGTGGAACCTAATGTTGATCATGGCACTGCTTGTACTTGTCATTGGGCTTCTGTAGGATATCCTGAACCTATTGGCAGATGTGCTGGATCCTCTCAATGAATTGGGTGGCTTTGTCAGCCTCATTTGGAGTAGGAGAGGAGTCGGTCGAGGTGACTGTAAGGGGAAGTGCAACATCTATGGGACCCAATGGTTGGAATCCCAGCCCCACCTAAAAAGGGCTATGGATGGTTGAGCTATGCAGGGCTCGGTTGTAGCTATGCTGGACATAGGGAAGAATCTCATCCCATGTGTGAGGGTGCTTGGAATTATACATGCACATGATATGCACGATCATTCGATTTACGACCTCGGTTTGGCCATTTGTCTAGGGGTGGAAGGCCATGGATTTGGTGAGCTTGGTGTCTAGTAGTGACCAGAGGCTCGACCAGAATGTGCTGAGAAATCGACTATCCCGATCTGAGACAATGTTTTGTGGGATTCCAAAATGTACTTAGACTCATTCAAAGAAGATCTTGGCAGTGGCTTCTGTTGTGATGCTCTTCTTGCAAGCAACCAGAATCACCATCTTAGAAAAGCGATTGACAACCACAAAAACATAGTAATTTCCCCGCTTGTTGGATGGGAGGCCTGACATGTAGTCCATTAATATGGATTCCCATGGTCTATTAGGAGTAGGAAGAGGGGTGTATAGGCCCTGTTTCTTAGTGGTTGGTTTGGCAATAATGCAGGCAGTGCAAGACCTGATATACTTGCTGACCTCCTATCGAAGTTTCGGCCAGTAGAAATTTTTTTGTAGCATCACCACTATCTTTTCGATGCCGAAGTGTCCTGCCACCCAACTATAGTGGGATTCCCAAATCAACTTCACTCGCTCACTTGAGGGAACACATATATGGCCCATACGACAAAAAAACCCATCTTGAAGATGGAAATTATCGACAACTTATTTTGCACCCAACATTTGGTAGGTGGAGGAGAAGTCCGGGTCTGTCTCATAGAGTTGGGGCCATCCATAGGTCTCATGGCTGTAGGAGTCTAGCACTGTGGTGAGTGTCATGACTGGTGGTCTGTTGAGGCAATCAACAACGTGGTTGGTGATTCTTGTTTTATACTTGATGTTGAGGTCGAATTGCTGCAAGTATGTGGGCCACTTTTGATGGCGATCATTCTACAATTTTACTTGTGTCTGCATAAACTGCAGTAACTTATGATCAGTGTGGGTGACTGTCTCCCTCCCAAGAATGTAATGTCTCCACTAGCGGCAGGCTTGCACAATGGAGTACATTTTTTTGTTTTAAGTAGGGTACTTACGGACAAAATTCGATAGTGTCACACTATGATAGGCCACAGTGTGGCCGTGCTGCATGAGAATGACACCCACAACATAGTCTGAAGCATCAGTCTCAATCTCAAAGGGCTGTTGCAGGTCTGGTAGTGAAAGTATTGGGGCTGAGCACAAGCATTGCTTCAAATCATCGAACGCTTTTTTTTGGGGCCGAACCCATGCAAATTTTTCCTTACCACCACCCCTGGTTATTTGGCTGAGGGCCCATGCAATATGGGAGAATCCCAACACAAACCTACGGTATAAATTGGCAAGGCCCAAGAAACTCTGAAGCTCAGTGAGTGTGGTGGGGGTTGGCCAGTCACGGATGACTTGGATCTTGGCTGGATCCACATGTACGCCATGTTGATCAATGATGTAGCTTAGGTAATGGACCATGTCCATGCCAAAGAAGCATTTTTCCAAGTTGGCGTATAGCTTTTGTTGTCGCAGGGTGTGTAGAACCTACTGAATATGCTGCAAGTGTTCGGCCCAAGTCTTACTGTAAATGAGAATGTCATCAAGATACACCACTACAAACGTATTGGTGAATGGTCGTAGGATATCATCCATCATCCTCATGAAAATGGCTAGAGTATTTGTCAGACCAAAGGGCATGACCAACCATTCAAAAAGGCCTTCCTTTGACTTGAAGATGGTCTTTGATACATCTGTCTGTTCTATCGAGACCTGGTGGTAGCCAGATTTCATATCAATCTTACTGAAGTATTTGGCCCCCATGAGTTGATCAAGGATTTCATCAATTTGGGGAATCAGGTACCGATTTCTGACTGTGATTTTACTCAGAGCCCGATAATCAATGCAAAGTCGCCAAGTTCCATCTTTCTTTTGTACTAGCATGATTGGGCTCCCACAAGGTGATGAGCTAGGATGAATGTGCCCCTTGTGGAGCAATTCTTGGATTTACCGCTTGATCTAATCATTCTCTAACAAAGAGCAGTGATAGACTGGACCATTGGGAAACGATGCACTGGGGGTCAGATTGATGGGGTTCTTGACCTGGTAGTGCAGAGGTACCCCTGTAGGTGAGGAGAAGATATTCAAGTATTCTTCCACGACCTTATCTACTTGCTTCTGCTATGTGGAGAGATCAGATGCAGAGACCCTGGATGTGGCTATGATTTTTCTCTCATTCTGAGAGCGAATCACGAAGAAGACAAACTTCCCCGTCTGAGAGATGACCTTCCTGCATTGGTTAGTAGAGATCAAGGAAATAACACTAGGTGGGATAGCCTCGGGTATCCTATACAATTTCCTATTCAAAGTAATAATAACACTACGAGGCCTAGACTCATATACAAAATGAAATTTCCATAAATAAGGTTGGCCCAAAATAACATCACAAACTTCGAGAGGAGAAACATCACACAATACCTCATCTTTGAAGGGCTTGATGTCGTACGACAATTGACACTGTTGGATGACACGGAGATCACTTCCTTGGTGGAGCCATCCAATGGTGTAGGGTTGTGGGTGCGGCGTTGTTGGCAGGGCCAGCCGCTTGACGACCTCTGCTGAGATGAGGTTCTTCTGGCTACCACTATGAATGATGAAGTGCAGTGGGGTGCCTTTTACCTACATATTTGAATGGAATAGGCTCTCTCCTTCTTCTAGCTCGTCTGGTTCACCATGCTGGAGCTTGGTGGTAGAAACAGTGGCACTGGGTTCCACATCAATGATCTGTATTCCCCTTTCTAGTTCTGACTCAGAGTCAGAACCTGCATCTAATTCAGAGGCTTTCACTTCGGCCACCAATGTCTTCTTTGAGCGACAGTCAACAGTGTTATGCCAAGGGATCTTATGGAAGTCACACCACTTCCCGGTATCTTTCTTTGTCTTTCTGGTGTCCTTCTTTGCTTGCGACTTGGACTAGTTGTCCTGATACTGTCCATATTTGATCTGTCCTTTGTTTTGTGGGTTGGGGCCACCCTTTCCTGGATTTTGTTGTGAGGGGTTCCCCGACCCAAATTGTTGCGTATTTTGTTTGAGCTTCTGCTCGATTTTGACGACATATTGGTAGGCTACACCCAAGGATGAGATGTCTAGAAATTCCATTTCGGTCTGGATGTATCTATACAGAGCACCATGATACTTGAGCACTAGATGTCTCTCCAAATCTTTGATACCTAGCTTGGTGCACAAGGTATGAAAGATATTTGTGAAATCTGGCACTGCTTAGTCTCTTTCTTGCCGCAGTGTGGTCCATTTGGTATACAAGTCGTCATAACTTCCGATAGGGTAGTATTGTTCCTTAATAGAATCCCTGAAGGATTCCTAGGTGGTCGTGACTATAAATAATGAGGGTTCCTCTGTTTCCTTTTGCTCATAGAAATTTTCCCACCAATCTTTGACATGGGGAACGACTTTGAGGAGCGCAAAACTAATCTTTTCTTTATTCGAAAAGTTATGGACAGAGAAATAACCTTCTAGTAGATTCAACCACTTGTCTACAACATCTTCATCTATCTTACATTCAAGTATAGGAATATCTAAGTTTATTTGTACCTTGAAGGGGCCAGTTCCTCTGCTCGAAGAAGATGCGTTGCCTGTTGGTAGTCGTCGAAGGATTTGCACGAAATTATCCATCATCTCGTTCCTCTGTTGCATGAGGGATTCCTCAATCAACAGTTTGAAAGGGTCTCCTATCCCATCATCTTTATTTTCTCCTTCCATGAGAGGTCACTTGGGTGTGTGAGAGATTTTGTCCTCATAAGAAACAAGCTCGAGACCCAAATCTTTGTACTCCGACCTCATTGGGGACATGCATTAAGACGACAAGGAGAAGACCGCTCTGATACCACTGATATGGATTTTATGAGAAGAATGAAATGAATACAAATTATTACCATATGATTAACACAGAATAACAAAGATACAGTAAAATTGGTTTTCTATTCAATAAGGAAATAAGATGAAACTGTAAAATGCAGCGGAAAACAAGCTTGCTGGAATGGTGGCGGCTTATCTCTGAGAAGAGATGTGACGACTATGCTCATTCACAAGAATATGATTACAATGAGGATATTTAGGCCTTTTTACAATAAACAGGAGTTTCAAAAACCCTAAACATCCAAAAACCTAACCCTAGGAGATGAAGTGCCAAAAGTCATGTGGGCCCCGTTTGGGTAAGTCAGTACATCAACTTCTCGGGGTCATAACTTTTGAATATGATCTCCTCTTTAGGTGTATGATATCCCATTGGAAATATCTATCCGAGGAATAAAATAGTTGCACAAAATTTCATGATGAAATTTTGCGACCTCAAAACGGCTCCGGAAGTTTAGGACCCGAAAAACTGCTAAAAATAGTAAATTATCAAAATTGCTAGAAAGTTGTTTTGAGCCAGCTGGAAAAGGTGGGTGGCCACCGATATCCACTTGGATCAACATGGAAGCCACTCATGCAAGTAATGAATCATTATGGTTACAAATATTGTGTTCAGGTATTGGGTTGGTACAACAAGTTGTAAAGATAGAGTGTGACAGTCAGAGTACAATTTTTTTGGCGAAGAACCCTGCTTATCATTCAAAGAGAAAGCACATTGATGTTAAATATCACTTTTTGAGAGATATAATTGAAGAAAAGAAAGCATCATTGATGAAGGTGGACACTTTGAAGAATGTTGCAGACTCATTAACAAAATTTGTGAGCACTGAGAAGTTCTCTTGGTGTAGAGGATCCATGGGCATTGCTGCCCTGGATTTTTGACTATGTAACCCTGTAACCCCTTATATGCAAAGAAAACAACAAGTGGGAGAATGTTGGGTATGTGTTATATTCTTTTCACGAGTAGTAGTGTCATGTACTTAGGTGGTTTTTTTGGCACATGGTTTTTGCCTATGGTTTTCTATTTCTGGTTAAGGAATTAGGGTTTTGGACTGATCCAGGTCATTGGGTTAGGGTTTTGGATGTCGATGGCTCCTATATGTATATTGTATTGTAAACAATGTAACATAATGAATGAATATAATATATGCTGGTTTTCCCGGTTTAGGTTTCCAGGGGAAAAATCTCTGTGTAATGTTTGTATTTGCCATTGTATCTTTTCTGTTCTTTTCTGAATATCTGTTTACAATAGACATTGTACAAGGTTAGAATTTACAGATGGGTCTCTTTAGTGAGTTTGATTTTGAAATCAAACATATCAAAGAAAAGGGGAATAGGGTGGTTGATGCCCTTACTAGAAGTATGAAAGTGGTTGACTTGGCAGCTATAAGCACCAGTGATTCAAACATCAAAGAGAGAGTCAAAAGCACATAAGAAACATATGCATTTTTCAATACTGTGACATCATACCTAAAGAAAGATCCCACAGGGATGAAGTATGAAGGTTATCAAATGCCTAATGATGGCATGTTGATTTACAAGGGTAGATTGTATATTCCAAATTTTGACGACTTGAAGAGATTCATAATGAATGAACTACACAAAATACCATATAATGGTCATCCTGGTTATCATAAAATGATCATGACCACTAGGAAACTATTTTATTGGCCCAGAATGAAAAGTGACATAGATTATTACTTAGCTAAGTGTCTAGAATGTCAACTAGTCAAAGTGGATCACCGACAACCTGCAGGGTTGTTGCAACCCGTACCAATTCCCAAATGGAAATGGGAAACCATCTCCATGGATTTTATCACAGGATTACCAAGATCAACCAAATACAACGACGCCATCATGGTAGTTGTGGACAAACTAAGAAAGGATGCTCACATCATACCCATAAAGTCAACTTGAAAGGCAATAGATATTTCCATAATTTTCATGAAATAAATATTTAGATTGCATGTCATGCCTAAGGAAATTATATCCGACAGAGATACAAAATTTACTTCAAACTTTTGGAAATATCCATTTGTTGGTTTTGAAACAAAGTTTCTCTTTCCTATCACCCTCAAAATGATGAACAAACAGAGAGGGTAAACCAAGTGTTAGAAGACATGCTGAGGATGCATGTAATGCATCAACCCAAGAAGTGGGAGGACTACCTACCACTGGTAGAATTTGCTTACAATAATGGCCCGTACTTGTTTCCTATCAAATATCATTCATTGAACTATATTCATTGGATGAGAGGGTATGTGGAAAGAGACCCTATAGTCCGATGACTTAGTACTCCAGAGGAACTTGGCCAAGAGTTTTCAAGGTGTGAAAACTCCCGAAGTCACGAACGACGAAGTAATATGGACCATTGATAGGTAGAGGAAACATGGCGCTAGATATGAGATTTTGGAGACTTGGCTCTTCGAGAAATTTGCAATGTGAGGAGGTGGTAAGCTTCAAAGTCCGGAGTCGCAAAGTAATAGGACCCGTATATCTATGGATCTATGTGGACTCTTAGTGACCGTGAGATCAAAGGGATGGGAAGCTATCAGTCCAAGATGATGTGGCATCCTGACATCATTCAAGGTGACATAGACCCACATTACGTGTGCCATGTGTCACTTGAATATGGACAATTCATAGACCCCTTATTCCTATTAGAGAATGATACTTGTCACTCCCTAATGAGAACATGTGTCACCCCTGTCCCTTGTCGCATGTCAGCTTTCGATTCATGCCCGCCTGGCCAATGTGGTTGGTGATGTGTTTGGGACTCTAGGAGTATGGATAACTTTGAGAGTTCATACAATTTGGACGTAGCATAATAGAGGGATGTTCAAGGTCGATCATTGATCACCAAATGTTGAATGTTCAATGACGATCGTCGATTACCGAAACATTGAAAACGTAGGACGTCGGTTGTCGATTGTCGAACGTCAAAAAAGGGATGTTCAACAAAAAATGTCGAATGATGATCACCAAAGGGACAAGGACACGTGGTGAGATTTGGGGACTTTGGGGAGTAAGAAAAAGGGGCGTTCAACACCGAACTCCGAAGACCCCAACTAATAATTCCTGGATAAATTTGGGAGGTTGTATCTTGCAAACCAAGGATCGGATTTTGAGTCGGTAATAGTCGTCAGAAAGATACAGATGCATAGAAGAGGATGAATACCTAGAATAGATGATTTGATATAGTTAGGAAAAACAAAATTTGATGCCCCATTCCTAGAAAGGGTATTTAGGGTTCGGGTGTGTTACAGAAGTATAAGGGCATACACCCCCACCATAGTCTTCATCATTTTATTATTTCATCTCATTGATTATACAAGGGTTTTCTAAGAGAAGTATAAGGGAATATACCGTTTTATCTTAAACCCTATCCAAAGAAAATTTACTTGGGAAGTAAAAGGGATTACACCCCCAAGGAGTTAGCTTCTCTAGCTCTTGTTTATTTGACTCCATTAACCCAATAGTAAAGGCACTAGTCATACTCTTTTTCATTGGAGATATAAAATAATTTCCTTGAGAAACACAATTTTTTGTCTTTTGAAACTTTTCTTGCTTGAAGTTGATTTGTCTCATTGAGAGGATTATTTCCTCACTAGGGCATCACCTCTCTCCCACTACTCTAATTTATGTTACAAAGTTTAACCTACAGCCATTAGGGCTACATAAACCTAGCTACTAACACTCTCATAACTCCTAAACTAACCCTAGACTAACTCCTAAAATTTGTTCACTTACTCCACTAACTAGGGCACATCTTTTGGGAAAGTTATTGGTACTTTTGCATGGTTTATTTTTCTGCTGCATACCATTGAATTCTAGAACCATTAGGCTGAAATTTTCTGCAAAAAATACATGTTTACAATATCCATCTTCTCTTTCTTCTTAAGTTCCATTTTTCAGCCTATATTCATTGTTAATATTGATACTAATTTACTTAACTAGTTTAGATCTTTGCATGATGATTTAGATGTTTTATTTTGCTGAGATAATATGTTATTTACTGCTGTAAATTAGGGATAGAAAGATTAAATTTCTGATCCAACTAGCATATATCATTGCAAAGCGTCTTTTCTTTTGTCTCGAGAAGGTACAATCATCCAAAAAAGTATTATACTTGTGGGGAAAAAAATACTTGACTTACAAGGCATATATTCCTACCTTTTATTCCAATTAGACTTGATATCTAGGGGATTCACTTCCATTTACCTCCACCTCCATATCAATCCCCCTACGTTCATCGAGATCACATCCCTAGAGTGACCTAATCAACCTTGAAGTGTGGGACCTACATCAAGGTGACATTGGGTGTAGGCTTCCTAAGTTGTAGCACTTGATTTATGGTTGGGTTAGGTTTTTCCAAACCTACAACTTGCACTATAACATTTTGGTGCCATTTTTGAGGAATATTTTGAATCTCCTTTGTACCCTAACAAAATTTTGGTAATCTATCCCAAGGGATTTCCCTTATCTTACCTGGTGACTCCACCCGAGGAAAATTCCCTTTCCACATTTCTTGATGAGTTCATTTTGAAAATCATCTTATGACTTAACCTTCCCATAATCCTTCTTTCCCCAAACCTTTTCCCCCTAGGAGGTTCAAGCCTTCTAAGGATTACCAAAGAAGGCCTCCTCTCAAGTGTCTTGTTGCTAAAACCCTTTTCCATAAATCCATTCCTCTTGTTCCAATGGATCTCCCTTGGGAAAGAGACCTCTACAAACCCATTAACATGGCCAATATCCAAGGTTACCCTAACAATATGCCAACATAAGTCAACAAGTGGTTTCCAAAGTTCCCACGAAACAATTTGATAACTTCTGAAAACCAAATTTATGTTATGTGATGGAATATGAACAATGCAGGTATTGATCATGAATATGTGTCCATGAGACTATTCTCTTCATCATTGATTGAAGAATCTCTTGACTAGTTCAAGGGACTCCCTGATAATCATATTACAACTTATGATTCTTTTTCCACCTTATTTAAGAGTATATTATCGAGAAAATAATACGGTGGGACACTTGGGACTCAGTTCAATCAAGTAAAGAAAAAGGAGAATGAAACGGTAAATAAATTCATTTCAATATTTTACAGATTGTACATTCAAATTCCAACATATTATCATCCTATAACACCACCAGTTTGTCTCCTTTACATGAATTCCTTTGAAGGATAGTTCCAATACATTATTAAAGATACAAATCCCATGTCATTGATAAATAATTCAATATCTTCATTGAAGAGAATCTCCTTGATTAAAAAATAAAACCTTTTCAGTATCATTGCAGTAAGAAAGAATCAAGGACGAAGGTTTCCAACAACAATGTTCTTGATCTGATTTCTCTCCTGACTTAGAAGATAAACCAAATGAATACTTAGTTTATTCAGGTGCAAAATCATCTTATGAACCATATGACTACATTGGAAATAAATCAATTTGATTCCAGAACTCAGTTTGCGAAACAACAAAGAAATTCCATAGGTTGGAAACCAAGACCTCAGTAAGAGGCAAAGGCCCCAGATACCTTGAAACCTATTGAGATAGTTGATATATAATCTTGGTGTCTCCCTGATCTAAAAATGAAGAAGACTTGTAAACTTGGAAATATTTACAAGTAAATTTTATGTGTTAAAAGCAAATGGATCAACTTTGCAACACATCATTAATATGATTTACTCATTTAAGACACAAATAAACAATAGCATAATCAATGAACATAAGCACATAACACAACAAATGATAAAGGATTTCACCCCTCTCTTGGGCTACATCTCCTGGTCCAGATTCCAATGGATCATTATTATTAATTGCTCAAAGTGCTCAAAAAAATGCTTTACAATGCTCAAATTGACCAACAGATTGCTCCAATGGCTTCAGAGTGTCCAAAAACCCCTAGTTGGGATTTTTCGGCACCTCGTTTGGCCAAAAAACGAAGAAGTTAGGCTTCCTAGAAATCCCCCCTTCAAGCTTGCTGTCTCTGCATCTACAAATTGCACCCTTTGTTCATTCAACCTAGAACACATTCTATTTAAAGTGTAAAAACCTGGCAACGAACGCAACCGCGCCAACGGTGTGAACTGTAGGATGGTTATGGGCACGCCAGCCCCTAACCGCCAAGCTCTTGGGAGCATGGGTCCATGTGACCTCGCGCAAATATAAAAGGGCTAACCATTTTCCAAAGCCAATCCAACTCCCGTGCTAAGGTTGAAGTCATATGAGCGCACATAAGAACCGTGGCTTTAACCGTTTGACAAACAAATGCACGCCAACCATTACATTGGGGTCATATGGTATATAAGGTGTGCGACCGGGGGCTGGGCTCCATTTGTAATGCAAACTCCCGTGTGCACGATAGGCCAATGGTCATATATGTAAAGCGATACAACCACGGGCCGGGGCTAAGCCCCAGCCTGACCCCCATGCCAAACTTAAAACAATTCAAATTCAAATGAATATTAACCCACTTACATAGCAAGGAACAAACGCGTGGTATGTTGGTCGGGCAGACTTTGTTAAGGCTTTACATGGTGGGAGGAGGTTCACGGTTCGAACCCCACAGAGTCCATAATGTTTTGAACTAACAACCAATACAACGGTGCCACGTGGCAGCCCATGATTGGGCCACGTGGCACCACACCATTAACCAAAATGATGCCACGTGTCACATCATAATTCGACCACATCTGCCAATAGATGATTGACATGTCACCAACTACCCTGTTAGCATACATCATGCCACATCATCTGTACGACCTCTGCCACGTCAGCCTGTACGGACTATACAGACTGCACAGTCAACGTCCTTTTTTTACCTGTTTAACGATTCGAACAGATTGCGATATCTCTCACTCCCAACGTCCGTTTGAACCCAAATGAGTTGCATTGGGTTCACAACAATGAGGCCTACCCTCTCATTTGATTTGAAGTGATTCTGAGAACTTTGAATTTTTGAGCAAAATTTGATCCCCTGATCACACCTCCCCATTAGGAAGCTTTTGGACCTCCAAAAGACTATTTCAGTCTATGTGAAGATGAGGGTATATTTCCCTCACCCTTCCAACCTCAATCCACTTATCTTTGCTTGGATTTGTTCCTTTAAGGCCAACTCGAAGATACTCCACATTTCCTCGTTTTGAAGTTCACATTCTCCTGTCAAGGATGGTCTCTTCATGCAGTTCTGTAAGATATTCTGGGGAAAAATCATCTATAGAACGAATATGAACATGCTCTCCATGATCATCAATCAACGGAGGCTCATACAATTTCAAATTCTCCACATTAACAACTACATAGATTTGCATATAAGGAGGCAAATCTAAACAAAAAGCATTGTTACCAATCTTGTCGATAATCTTGAAAGGACCATATCGAATTGGTTTCAATTTTTTACCTTCTCCTTTAAGTCTCTCCTTACTGATGTAAATCCAAACTTCATCTCTAACTTGGAAACTGTGATCAACACGATGCTTGTCATGTCTCGTCTTGTACCTGGCTTGACTCTTTTCCAACTGCTCTTGCACCACTTGATGTATCGACTGAATTTGTGCAATGAACTTTTCTTCCCTATCAATGTCATATTTTCCATCGATAGCAATATCCTTCCCAAAGATAAAATCTAAAGGAGACTTGGGAAAATAACCAAAACATGCTTCAAATGGCGACGTTTGAGTCGAAGAGTGCTTAGCACGATTGTAAGCATGCTGAATGTACTGTAAATGCTCATCCCAAAGTTTAGGATGCTTGCTGCAATAAGCACAAAGAAGATGCACCACTTTTTGATTTACCACCTTTGTCTGACCATCTGTTTGCGGATGAAAAGCTGTGCTCTTTTTAATTTTGGTGTCCATGAGTGCTCATAAACTTGACCAAAAACTTCCAACAAATCGAGAATCCCGATCAGAAATAATGGATTTAGGCAATCCAAAATGCACCCAAACATTTTGAAAGAACACTTGTGCCATTTGTTCAGCTGTAACCTTCTTAGTACAAGGCATCAAAATACAAATTTTGCTAAAATGATCAACCACAACATAAAGATAATCATGATTTCGTCTCGACATAGGTAAACCACCTACAAAATCCATGGAAATACTTTCCCAAGGTTGAGAAGGAACTGGAAGTGGAGTATACAAACCCAACTTTTGATTGCTAGGTTTACTTGTGGCACACAACGAACATCCTCGAACATATTGTGAAACACTTTCATTCATTTTAGGCCAGTAGCAATATCTTTGCAAATTATCCACTGTCTTGCCTACACCAAAATGACCAGCAATAAGAGAAGAATGCGCTTCTCTTATAATGTTGATTCTTTCCCCCTGTGGAATACATAACTTGCCAAGATGATACAATAGATTATTATGCACATGGTAATCCAATTCTTCAACATGGTCAGAGTGGCACAAAGTTTCATATACTTCTTTAAAATCAGTATCTAAAGCATATTGTTGAACATAACTTTCATGCATGATAGGACTATGCTTAAGAATAACTGAAGAACTAATAATAGGACTTGAAAGCATATCAACGACTTTGTTAAAAATTACCTTCTTATACCTGATAACCAAATGAAGTTGTTGAAGAAAACCCATCCATCTGAAGTTCCTAGCTTGTTGTAGCTTTGTCTGTGATTGTAAGTATTGTAGTAGTTGATGATCGATGTGAACAATGGTTTCTTTCCCCAACAAATAATGTTTCCATTTTTTCACACTTTGTACCAATGCATATAATTCTTTATCATAAGTAGGATAATTAATCACGACACCATTAAAAGTCTCAGAATGAAAACAA
>ML786487.1:671232-701361 GCA_009831015.1 Picea engelmannii | reverse complement strand
CAAGAAATTAAAATTTTACCATGCTTCTTCATGTCCTCCTGAGTCTTGGATTCCCACCAAATGAGTGCTACACTATCCAATCTTAAAGAAGCAAGTTGAATTTTGGTTTCATCATCTTGAATTTTTTGTATTCTACAATATACCTCAATCTGACGTATCCAATTATCTAGTTTCTTAGCATTAACTTCTCCATTGTATATTGGCAATTCAAATTTAATATCAATCTTTAATGAAGGAATTTGCGAAGGAGTTTTACCATGTCCCTTTGGAGAATTCGGAAGAGGTCTTGAATTGGTAGAAGAAGAAGAAGAAGATGGAGGAGAGGGTGGTGGAGAAGCACCATTCCCTCCATTTCCATTTGGAGTTTTATCACCACTGTCTCCCTTATGATTTGAAGGGTTGGAGCCTTCGCCTTGCAACCCTGCATTCCTTTCCATCAAGATCTTCATCATCTCTCTCATTTCCATGACAACCTTTCTGAGATCTTCATCTTCTGCAGGAACACGTTCATGACTTTCTTCATGAGCCATACTTGGTGAATGCCTCCTTGAAACTTGCGGTGATTGTATATGATTCCTCCTTGAAGGATGAGAACTTGGCTCCAAAAGTTGACCTTCTCCTCTTATGAGTTTCAACCTTGTGAGCATTAGAAAACAAAACACTTGCAAATAATCAAGTCTTCAAAAACCAATGCTCTGATACCAACTTGATCTAAAAATGAAGAAGACTTGTAAACTTGGAAATATCTGCAAGTAAAGTTTATGTGTTAAAAGAAAATGGATCAACTTTGCAACACATCATTAATAGGATTTACTCATTTAAGACACAAATAAACAAAAACATAATCAATGAACATAAGCACATAACATAGCAAATGATAAAGGAGTTCACCCCTCTCTTGGGCTACATCTCCTGGTCCAACTTCCAATGGATCATTATTATTAATTTCTCAAAGTGATCAAAAACATGCTTTACAATGCTCAAATTGACCAACAGACTGCTCCAATGGCTTCAGAGCGTCCAAAAACCCCTAGTTGGGCTTTTTCGGCACCTCGCTTGGCCAAAAAACAAAGAAGTTAGGCTTCCTGGAAGTCCCCCCTTCAAGCTTGTTGTCTCTGCATCTACAAATTGCACCCTTGTTCATTCAACCTAGCACACACACTATTTAAAGCGTAAAAACCCGACACCAAACACAACTGCGCCAACGGTGCGAACTGTAGGACAGTTATGGGCGCGCCAACCCCAAACCGCCAAGCTCTCGGGCACATGGGTCCATGTGACCTCACACAAATATAAAAGGGCTAACCATTTTCCAAAGCCAATCCAACTCCCACGCTAAGGTTGAAGTCATATGAGCGCACATAAGAACCGTGGCTTTAACCGTTTGACAAACAAATGCGCGCCAACCATTACATTGGGGTCATATGGTATATAAGGTGTGCAACTGGGGGCTGGGCTCCGTTTGTAATGCAAAATCCTGTGCGCACGATAGGCCAATGGTCATATATGTAAAGCGATACAATCACGGGCCGGGGCTAAGCTCTGGCCCGACCCCCGTGCCAAACTTAAAAAAATTCAAATTCAAATGAATATTAACCCACTTACATAGCAAGGAACAAACACGTGGTATGTTGGTTGGGCAGAATTTGTTAAGGCTTTACATGGTGGGAGGAGGTTCATGGTTCGAACCCCACGAAGTCCATAATGTTTTGAACTAACAACCAATACAACGGTGCCACATGGCATCCCATGACTGGGCCACATGGCACCACACCATTAACCAAAATGATGCCACATGTCACATCATAATTCGACCACATATGCCAATAGATGATTGCCACATCACCATATTCCATATCATCATACATCATGCCATGTCATCTGCACGGCCTCTGCCACGTCAGCCTGTACAGACTGCACAATCAACTCTCTTTTTTTACCTGTTTAACGATTCGAACAGATCGCGATATATCTCGCTCTCGACATCCGTTTGAACCCAAATGAGTTGCGTTAGGTTCACAACAATGAGGCCTATGCTCTCATTCTATTTGAAGTGATTCCGAGCACTTTGAATTTTTGAGCAAAATTTGATCCCCTGATCACTCCCATGCCAAGAACCCCACAGGGAAGATAAGTTCCCTCGACATGATGAAGATCATCATGATGATATAAAATTCATGATTTTCAATCTCAATGATGAATAGGTTACTCAAGAACATATCAATGAAGCCATAAGAGTAGGAGAAAGAGAGGGGAGAATACATGCCTTAAATAAATTGACATATGATTAGAAGAAGGAATTATGGAAGACGAAAATCCTAACCTATAGAAGAAAGAATTATTCATCCCCTTCGTCACAGCCTGATACTCCTCTTCCATTAGCAGAAAAGGTGTCTCCACCACCTCTACCACTGGTATGTGAGTTTCTTCCTAAGACAACTCCTACAGATCACATTCAGTTGAATATCGATGTTGAAAACATGTTTGGAAAACTAAATATGATGGTCAAAATGAGAGAAATGTGTAAGATCCCTTCGATAAAAAGGGAAATTTTGAAAATCTTACTAGTGCCAACCGAGGAGGAGGATCCTCCCATCATGTGAAACACTATGTGTCTCGATCGACTAAGGGACAAAAACCCTCCTTTCTATCTTTTATTAGGCGTGAATGACCTTCATTTGAAAAATTGCATGCTTTATCCAGGGGCCTCCGCAAATGTCATGTCATTGAAGATAATGAAACAACTTGGTTTGAAGATAACCCAACCTTATGGCAATGCATATGGTATTGATTCTAGAGAGTTCAAAGTCCTCGGGGTATCTGAGGACATTGATGTTTTCCTGATTGACTTTCCACATATCAACATGCTCATGGACATAGTAGTGATCGATGTTCCATATGGTTGGGAGATGATTTTATCTAGGAGCTGATCTACTACTCTTGGGGGTTTCCTTAGCATGGATATCACCCATGCACACATTCCTATGGGGGATGGAAATTTTTATATACTATACAATTTAGAGAAATATGATAAACACATGATGGATCTTGATGGTCCTCATTATGCCAACAAATGTGATTATGATGTAATCCCATAGAACATTGAGTATGATCCATTTGATCTACCTTTTATGAAGGAGGACTCCATAGACATGCTTCTTCCATGGATAGATCAATAGAAAGACAAACTTTGAAAATACCATGGGAATTAGCGAGCATCTATCCAAATTTTGAAGAAGGAAGATGAGAAAAATGAATAAATCATCAAAGATATGGTCCACACAGAGCCTCCATGCGATGAGAATACACCTTGCATCAGTTTCGATGAAGGAAGTCTTATTCTCATGTGGGACAAATGAAAGGGAAATCCCAGATATGAAAAAAAAGATAAAAATTGATGGCTTGGACCTTACATAATCAAGAAGAAGTATGATAGAGAAAGGTATTATCTGACAACATTATATGGGAGAAAGATGCCACTACAAGTAGATGGGTCTCTTCTCCAACCTCACATCCAGGTCACATGACTTCTTCAGGGCCCGTGCCCCAGGTAAGTAGGTAAGTTATTTTTATTCCCTTCATTTTGCATCTTGATTTCTCATACTAGTTTAGATGCATTTCATTTTCATTCTACTCTACTTGCATATTGATTTCATGCTTAGTTTAGAATTTTTTGAAAAAATGTCAAAATTTTGTTTTTCTAGTTTAGTGGGTTTTGATTATCATCATATGAGAACAAGGATGAGTAGGCCATATTGCACTTGAAATTTTTATGCTTCCTTACAGGTATAGGTCTACTAGGATATGTTGCAGTTCTCATGCACTCTACAACGAGCACATGTCCCCAAGTAGGAGCCATATGTTATCCCCATTTTGTGGATAACTAAGGAGATGATGTCTCGAGCCCTCAAGTTGTATATATGGAGTGTCGAGAGACTACATGACCAACAATACCCTTTGCACAGATGTAAAACACACTCACCACCACAGATGGTCACAGGTTTGTAGATGGCATCCACCACACCAGATGGATTCCATAAGGAAGTGGGCCTTGCTCCATGAGGTACAAGTCAGTATTATGGTGAGCATCATTTCAATATTCAAGCCATTTTATTATTTTGTATCTTAGATTTCTCTAGATTTCATGATATATGCTTGGACATTATGCCTTTTTCCATTCTTCACCTTGGTGGATGACATTGTTCCCTAGTAAGTGGTCTTCTTTGGGAATGGGTTTGCTAATAGGAACTCGCTTAATGAGCCATTGTACCATTCTTGACCATAATTAACATTTTCCCTCATTATTCCCCTCCATTTCCTTATCTCTCTGGATTTTAGGATGTTTGACCCAAGAAGGGGTTGTCGCTCATTCTATGGGAAGAAAGGTCTAAAGGCCTAGAGGGGTTGGTGTTGGGTAAAAGATAAAATCCTTATATAAACCTTCCAAATGCTTCACCCAGGGATCACCAAAGAAAGCAATGAAACACTTATCTGTGAGTAAAGGGAACCCACAACATAATAAACAATGCTTAAAAGGTTAGTTGAAGGATAGGAGGTCTCATCATGAGCTGACCTATCACATCCATTATTATCTAGTGGTATGACATTACCATCATATGATCACCAAAACAGGGTAATGACTCTCAGTTGCATGGATGAGAGAAAGGGGGTCTCATCAGGGGCCAACCTTCTCATTTCCACTAGGTGTTTGTGGGTGACAATGCCATCATCTGGTCACCACGCCAGGGAAGTGAAATTCAATATCTCCTTATGCTATTATGAAAGAAAATACAAAGAAATAAAGATAAAAGGAAATTGATGGGCTCAGAAAAAGTGCATTGCAGATGATGGTACCACACACCCTCTACAAAGGATCCCATAAATGAGACACTACGACCCATTGTATGTCATGATCCATATTCCCATTGAGTCTTGAACCCAACCAATTCATCCACTTCACATGTCTTAGAGAGGGATCTCTTGGAAACTCTCCTTGACCTAGGGAAAGATCTACCCAATAGGACACCTCGTCAACTCTGCAATATTCAAGCTTGACAAGTCACATAGTGTCTTTGAGTTGTTAATTGTTTGATACGGTGATATTTGATGCACATTATTAGATGGATTATTTATTGATTGGATTCACTTATCATGATGTTATTACTTGAGATCCTTGGAGGGTGTGCTCATTTGTCTTTGCAGGACCTAGCTGCTGGACAATTTTGGGAGAATAAGCCTAGCTTGGGATTCCATGGGGATACAAGCCTACATGTTGGATAAAAGGAGCCCACATGATCGATGAGAGAGATCACACTTGGAAGGCCTTCATGATGACTTGGAAAACCTAGCCGAGCCCTCACTTGCCAAACAATTTTCCCAGGAGGGGAAAAATGTCCTATTTTGAGCTTGACGTCATGCTTTTGGGGCTAGGGCATGGTGGTGAGGTGCCACTCTTGTGACACATGGAATTTTTTAGGAGAAGAGGGTCTTCACCATGATGAGAGTGCTTATATGCTTTACATGTGGCCTTTTGAGTCTAACCCATGCTTCTCCAACACCAACGACTTCCTCAAAGTGGAAAAACATCCCCTAAAGGAGTGATGTCCTCCTAAATTAGGGTTTTATTTGTACAAAAAGTGAAATTTTAAGTGAATTGTTTAATATTATTTTGTTAAGGGGGGAATATTAGGGTTGTTGACCCCTAATCCTATGGTTTACTCCTTAATTTATGGACACACTATGTTAGCTACATTTTGTATAAATAGAGATCATAAGATCTCATTTTAAAACACAACTCTCCCTCTTGTGAGAGGCCTTGGTCTTAAATTTGTGCCACACTTGGCTCTTTTGATCTCTTGTGCACTTTTTTATGAATATGCATTAGTGAATGGTTGGGGGAAGTCTAACGATAGCCTTGGATGATGCTTTTCTAGCTCTTATGGTGGATTTTCTTGGCATTTCTCTTGATCTTGGTATGGTATTTTACTATTATGGTATCATTTTTTCAATTCAAGTATTGTTATGCTAGGATCTAGGTGGGAAGTATAAGGACATACACCCCCGCCATAGTATTCATCATTTTATTGCTTCATCTCATTGATTATACAAGGGTTTTCTAAGAGAAGTATAAGGGCATACACCCTCTTAGCTTAAACCCTATCTAGAGAAACATTCCTTGGGAAGTAAAACGGATTACACCCCCAAGGAGGTAGTTTTTCTAGCTCTTTTTTATTTGAATACATTAACCCAATAGTAAAGGCACTAGTCATACTCTTTTACATTGGAGATATAAAATCATTGCCTTGGGAAACACAATTTTTGGTATTTTGAAAGTTTTCTTGCTTGAAGTTGATTTGCCTCATTGAGAGGAGTCTTCCCTCTCTAGGGCGTCCCCTCTTTCCCACTACTCTAATTTTTGTTACAAAATTTAACCTACATCCATTAGGGCTGCATAACCCTAGCTACTAACACTCTCATAACTCCTAAACTAACCCTAGACTAGCTCTTAAACTTTGTTCACTTACTCTTCTAACTAGGGTGCATATTTTGGGAAATTTCTTTGTACTTTTGCATGGTGTATTTTTTTGCTGCATACCATTGAATGCTACATCCATAAGTCTGCAATTTTCTGCAGAAAATTCATGTTTACAACATCCATCTTCTCTTTCTTCTAAAGTGACATTTTTCAGCCTATATTCATTGCTAATCTTGATGTTGATTTACTTAAATCGTCTACATATTTGTATGCTGATTTAGATGTTTTATTTTTCTGATAGAATCTGATATTTATTGCTGAAAATTAGGGACAACATGCTTAATTGTTTTATCCAACTAACATATATCATTGCAAAGTGTCTTTTCTTGTGTCTAGGGAAGGTACAATCATCCGGAGAAGTACTATACATGTGGGGAAACAATTATTTGACTTACAAGGCATATCCTCCTACCTTTTATTCCACTTAGACTTGAACTCTAGGGGCCTCACTTCCATTTCCCTCTATCTCCGTATCAAACCCCCTAGGGTCACCGTGATCGCCTCCCTAGAGTGACCTAGTCACCCTTGAAGTGTGGGACCTACATTGAGGTGACATTGGGTGTAGGATTCCCAAGTTGTAGCACTTTATTTGTGGTTGGTTTGGGTTTTTCCAAACCTACAACTTGCACTATAATAGGGCTATTCACCCATTCAACTAAAACTAGAAAACCAACATAGGGTGATATTGATTAGTCGATTGAAAGGAATACCAATGGATTTAGATGGTCTGCACACTATGGAATATTTTGAGGTAATTGATATAGTGGATAATACTACACATTATCCAACATTTTTGGTACTGGATTGGGAATTTGACAGTCACGCCATCATCAACTTGAAGACCTGAAAAATGATTTTTGAATCATGAGATTATAGATTCATAGCACCATTAGATCCTTCAGAAGGTTGAAGATACGTTGAACCAGTGAAAGAGAAATTTATCACAGAAGAAATCAACTATTTCTATAGAACTATCACGTGCGAGGAATATTATATAAACCCAACAACAGATGGAATGCATAGTTGGAGAAGCATTAGTTCTTGTGCTGATACAGGACTGTATAATTGGAAAAAATTGCTTACATGAGATATCTACTAGAATATGTGAAATATGTTGTCATGTTTACATGCAGAGTGTGCTTGTCATTAATGGCAGAAGAAACAACGATGTTGGTAGGTTTACAGGTAGAGTGTGCATGGAAAGAACGAAAGAGACGATGGCATGTTTACAGGCAATAAAAGAAGATAACCAAATCTTGAGAGACTAGAAGTTGAGAAATACAAAATGTGCCAGGTTGGCACCAAAAGTCTTTTGGGAAGACACATATGAGCAAGCTTGAGAAGCTCATAAGAGATCGATTAGAGTTTCACACAGATAGTGCAGAGTTTCACATAGAGTGCAAGTGTGTGCTAGGGTCGAGGGAAATTTTTTCCAAAGCTCAGGAGAGATAACATTCTCAGACGTACAGACGAGATCTCATACATCAAGGCTCGCAGAAGGATCAAAGGTCGCATGACCTTTGAAAATTAGAAATTCTTCCAAGTCAGGAGGATGCATGAGCTCAGGAGGAGGAGTGAAAGTGGTCGTTGGATAACCAATCCCGAATACTCGATGGCTATCAGATCAAAGTCTAGACATGAGGAGTGCAAAGAGGAGGATATTAGACCTCAGCCATCAGATCAGAGCACGTAGGACTAGAAACCATTGGATCCAATATAATTGCGAAGAGGATAATGGCCAAGAGCCATCCTTGAACTCGTAATATGTGATGTTGTGAAATGATATGAGTGATTGGATGCAGAGGAAACATGGTGAAAGATCAACATTTCATTGACTCGTGAGCTGGAGAGGTCAAAGGTGAGAGTTGTAGGAATTCACGATATGTGAAATCGCGAAATGATCTGAGTCATTGGATCTAGAAAACACGTGGCGAGATATTAGCATTTCGCTGACTCATGAGCTGGAGAAGCCAAAGGTGAGAGCTGTAGGAACTCACGATATGCAAAGTCATGAAATGATCTGGGTCATTGGATCACTGATATATCTTAACCGTTGATCTGATATGAAGAATTTCAAAGTTTCGCGAGTTGGGATTTTTGAGGCAACTCATAGTAGGAACTCGCAATATGCGAAGTTGCGAAATGATTTGGGTCATCGGATCACCGAGAGATCTCGATCGTTGATTTGATATGAAGCATTTCATAGTTTCGTGAGTTGGGAGTTTTGAGGCAACTCCTAGTAGGAGTTTGCGATATGCGAAATTGTGATGCACCCCTCTTGCTTGGCCCCTAGTTACAGATAGTGGTCACATTGATGAAGGTTAAGGGAGGAACTAGCACATCTCTAGGATTTACAACGAAGATCACCAAAATCGTGAAATGCATTTTTGAATAGGGTTGTGGTCACATCAGCAAAAGAGAGGGGAATGAGTTAGCATTATTAGGTTCCACCTCCACAGACTTGAGAGGACAGATATGAACCATCCGTTCAAGAGCACCGTCAATATCATGAGATCGATGGTCATGCTCCATTGTGGGGCCAAAACATGCTCGGGCCTTAATTTCTCATGAGAGGGCTACAATTGAAACCACATTTTTTGAGAAAGAACGCATGGAGGATCATAGTGAATTGTGGGGTGAAAAGAGGGTTTCCCTCAAACCACCTATGGAAGCACCTGCAATCGTGTGGTCATGTGAAGTTCATAGTCCAAGGTCATATCATGAAAAATGAGCTAGCGCTCACTAAATGAAGCTTGGGAAGCAATTTTTGAATAGGCATTTGATCATCGCTAGAGGTCATGTGAAGGAAGGGGCTTAGAAGCCAAAGAAGCCATAATTGACTGACAATAACTGCCAGAATGAAGTGATTGCATCGGCTAGAGAACTCGAGGATATGGAGGGTGATCACAAGAGAAGTGTAAGAGTCTCAAGGTAACTGCTAGTGGAATGAAGACTCATCATAGAGACAATTGACAGATTGAAAAGTGTCGATGTATGTAACTGCAACAAAGAGGATAAGCGACAGAGTAAACAAAGAGTTTCACTGCTAGAGAAGGCAAATAATCTTAGCATAATGCCCAATGATGATGAATTCATGGATCTAACCACCAGGAAAGATGAATAGTTTCCATGATGATCAAGAGATGACTCGATGTGAGAGAATCATGCAGAATAGAGAAGTGAAGGGATTCTGTTGTCAAGACATGAAGGAGTGAGGAAGAGCTATAGTGAACAACCTGTAGGGAAGAACAATGATGCTGTAAAGAGCATGCAGTGACATCGCATGAAGTATGCAGTTGGTGCACAGAGAATATAAAAAAATAGAACAAAGAAGAGAGTGGTTGTTTCTGTTGAGTGTGATTGATGTGGGTATAAGAATGCGATGCTCAGAAGATGAAGTGTAGAATAAGAAAGGAAAAGGAATGCGTATCTAAGAGAAGAACAGAAAGAACAATAGACATGAGGAGAGAGACACTGATGCAGGCAGAGAAGAGTAGTGTAGCAGAATAATGATGAGACTGGTAAGCCATAGATAAATGTTGTATCACTGTGATAAAGTTGAAAAATGAAAATATTTATATTTCAGGGTGGTAGGGAGGTGTTAGGGAGGATTGGTGTCCTTAGAGTTTCAAGTGGGTGCTTGAACACAGGGATTTGTAGCTTCCTTCTAGTTGCATCTAGAAAAACCAGGGTGGCAGAGTGGTGCAAGGGAGAACTGTTGTTCTCTATTATATAGGTTGGTGCCTATGTGATTGGAAGTTCGTGATTCCATCCAGTTGGTGCTGGAACACTTAGCGAGATGGTGCTTCCTTCTAGTGGGTGATAGAGAAACTAGGGAGTTGGTGCTTCCTTCTAGTGGGTGCTAGAAAAAACAGAGAGTTGGTGCTCTCAGCAAGTTGTAGCTTGTAGAACAGAGGTGGTAGCCTCACAATGAGTTGGTGTTAATAAGAATGATAATGTATAGAAAATAAAGATTACTTATCACATCAAGAAGAAGAGTTTTTTCCCTTTATGGGTTTCCTCAGGAAATATCTATCTCTGTGTATTTCATGTGTGTGATTGATGTCTAATATTCTATTTCTTACTTCCCTGCCTCATTGTGATCATCATTGAGTGTTATATGAAGGGTTTAAAATGGAAATAATTGTTTAAGCACAATAACAACTAATTCACGCCCCCCCTCTTAGTTTTCCAACAATTGGTATCAGATATGGTTCCTTTTGTTTAAAGGTAGATCAATAAGCTTAAACATGCCAAGTCATAAAGGAACTTCAACCAATAAGGCAGGTAGATCAATAAGCTTAAACATGCCAAGTCGGGAAGGAACTTCAACCAATAAGGCCACTTTGTTCAATGGAACAAACTTTTCCTTCTGGAAAGTTCGGATGAGAACCTACATAATGGCTTTAGGTGCAGATGTATGGGATGTGGTAGAGACTGGTTATGTAAAGCCAATTGTACTAGATAATAAGGATGACAAGCTATAATTCAGCTTCAACGCTAAGGCTATGAATGCTATTCTGAGTGGGCTTGCAGAAGTAGAATTTGTAAAATTTATGCACTTAGAAACTGCCAAAGAAATGTGGGACAAACTCATTAGCAGTTATGAAGGTAATGAGAAGGTAAAGGATGCCAAGATTCAAACCTATAGATTACAGTTTGAACAACTAAAGATGAAAGAAGACGAAACTATTGGGAAGTAATTTCTAAGAATTGAACAACTACTAAATGTCATGAAGATTCTTGGTGAGAGGTTTGAAGACAAAGTTTTAGTCCAAAAGATTTTAAGATACTTGCCAGATAGGTTCAACCCAAAGGTATCTGCTATAGAATAACTTAATGATCTAAAAAATCTTCCTTTTGATCAACTTCTAGGAACGTTGCTACATATGAAATGAGGATAGGTAAATATAAATCCACCTCCATAGAAGCATCATTTAAAGTTGATAAGAATGAGGATTTTGAGCCTGATGAAATTGAATCAACATTTGTGAGAAGACTAAAGAAAGGATCAGACAAGTACCAAGGAAAATTTCACTTCAAATGTTTTAACTGTGGAAAGATAGGTTGCTTTGGATATAAGTGTCCACACAAGAAGCAGGATAAGAATTCTGAAGGTGAAAAGATGTTCAAACCCAGGAGATTTGGTAAAAAGAAAAGTTTATGTGTAAACAATGATGACTCTTCAAAAGACACAGATAGTGACTCCTTGTGTGAAGAGAAGGTTAATGACTTTATGCTTATGGTCCAAGAGGATTTGATAATAAAAGAAAAGGAGGTAATGTTGACGATGAAGAAGTTGTGGTTGACCTGGAAGGAGAACTGATCAATGCTCTAGAAGAAATTTCTAGACTCAGATCTAAGAAGAAAAATAAAAAATGATTTTTGATACAGTTTGAGAAATACAAGAAATAACCTAATGAAGAATTTTCCCTAATAAAAGTGGAATTAGAAGAGTCAAGGAAAATAGAGGACATTCTGAAACAAAATTTATCAGAAAAGAAGGCAAGATGTGAAGCCTTGGAAGACGAGGTAGTAAAAACCAGAAAAGAGATGGAGAAGTTTAAAACACGGTATATTCAAAACCTTCCAAGAATTAAATACATAGTAGAACTAAATGAAATTCTGAGAAAACAAAGATCTCTATTGTTGAGGACTGGTTTAGGTTATGTAAATGGTTCAAGAAGAACATAGCTAGAAAGAAAAGAGCTAGTAAAGATGATCAAGTTTCAAGTCAGCAAATAATCAGATCATGAGAGTACTCTGTCACCTAAAGCTAATAAAGACAAGATGATCCCTGATCAGAAACAAAGAGATCAGAAGATGGAACAACAAATGCCAAGAAGAAGGCCATCCTTTAGCTACCAAAATTTCTTCCATGGCTACTGTTTTTACTGTTCTAAGTTTGGTCATTATATTGTAAACTGTCAATTTATGTTTAGAGACATGCAACCGAGGAGTTCAAGAAATAGACAATCTTTACAACATAGAACCAAGCAGCCAATGAATAGATAATGCAACACCAATCACTTTGACCTACTTAAAAATGAGCTCGAATGTTATAATTGTCATAACTTCGGCCACAAAGCTGCAAACTGCCATTTAAAGAAGCACAAGGAAGATCTAAGGATAATTCATTTAGATAGAAATGCCAGCACACGGAAAAATAAAGACAGTGAAAAATGTGGTCTAGTACTTTCACATCAAAAACAAAAATACCCTTGGTATATAGATAGTGGATGTTCCAAGCACATCACTGGAGACAAGGATAATTTTTTGTCTATAAGTAAAAGAAAAACTAGAAATGTAACCTTTGGAAATGATGAACTAGGTAAAATCCATGGTAAAGGGATGGTGAGTTTGAGTAATGGTAAAGGAATAGCCCAGGATGTTCTTCTTGTAGATGGGCTAAAACATAATTTTCTTAGTGTAAGTCAAATGTGTGACAGAGGATGTGAAGAGGTGTTCACTTCCAAGGATTGTAAGATAAATTCTGTAAATTCAGGACAAGTGGTGGCTAAAGGCATAAGGACAGAAAACAATTTATATGTGCTGAAAGAAGATAAAGAAGTGTGTCATCTAAGAAAACATGATGAAAGTTGGTTATGGCACATGAGACTTGGACATATAAACTTTGAGCACTTAATTAAGCTCAAAAATCTTGAGGCAGTAAAAGATCTTCCAAGAATATCAAAGACACAAGACTCTGTGTGTAAAAACTGCCAAGTAGGAAAGCTAACCAGGACATAATTTAAATCCAAGAGCTCTACTTCAAAAAAGAAACCTCTCCAATTAGTTCATATGTATTTATGTGGACCATCAAGACAGGAAGGCACAGGGAAGGAAAACTACTTTATGCTGATCATTGATGATTACTCCAGACTTACTTGGGTTGCTTTTCTCAAAGAAAAAGCTGAAGCATTTGAGAAATTTAAAATATTTAAGGATTTGACTGAGAATCAAAGAGGCAAGAGGTTAAAGGAAGTAAGATCATACAGAGGAGGAGAATTTATGTCAATTGATTTCAATGAATTCTGTGATAAACATGGGATCAAGAGGGAATACACAATCCCAGAAACTCCACAGCAAAATGGAGTAGTTGAGAGGCAAAACATAACAGTTCAGCAAATGGCCAAGTCAATGATGAATGAGAATAACATTGGTCAAACTTACTAGGTAGAGGCAATACACACAACATTCCATATTATTAACAAGGCCCACCTCAGAGTCCCACATAGTGACAAGACACCTTATGAACTATGGTATGGAAGACCTGCTTCAATAAAACACTTCAAAGTATTTGGGAGTAAGTGCTACATAAAGAATAATAATGAAAACCTTGACAAGTATGATGACAGGGTTGATGAAGGCATCTTCCTAGGATATTCTACCAATAGTAAAGGATATAGATGCTTTAATAAAATATTTCATAAATTAGTTGATTGCATTGAATTAAAGGTTGATGAAGGAGTCCCAGAAAGAGAGGTGATAAATATTGAGCCTACTACATAGGACATAGCTGAAACTAAAGATGAACATGTCCAAGAATCATATGGAAAAGAGACACCCAGACAAGAAGAGTCAATACAACAATCAACATCAAATCCTTCCTCTAGAATTACTCAAAAGAATCATCCTGAAAGTCAGATAATTGTTGAGAAAGACAGAGGTGTACAAACCAAGAGAATTATAATCAAAGACACTTAGAAATCACATATGGCCTTCATATCCATGGTGGAACCCAATAACTTCAATGAAGCTAGTGAAGATGTAAATTGGTTAAAATCAATGAATGAGGAACTAGACCAGATTGAAAAGAATGATACTTGGGAACTAGTTCCTAGTCCAACAAATAAAAATGTAATAGGATCCAAATGGGTATACAAAAATAAGATGAATGAGAAAGGAAATATTGTAAGAAATAAGGCTATACTGGTCTGCAAAGGATATGCTCAAATAGAAGGATTGGACTTTGATGAAACATTTGCGCCTGTAGCAAGATTAGAAGCTATTATAATTTTTCTTGCGTATTCTTGTCATAAACAATTTAAATTCTATCAAATGGATGTCAAGTCAGATTTTCTAAATGGATATCTAAACGAAGAAGTCTATATGGAACAACCAAAGGGTTTCCAACTGTCATATAACCCTGACTTTATATGCAAGCTAAATAAATCCCTATATGGGTTGAAACAAGCTCCTCCTGCCTGGTATCATAGTCTGGATACATATCTACAAGACAAAGGGTTCAAGAGAGGAACAATTGACAACAATATATATATCAAAACAGAAGGTAATGATCTGCTCATTGTGTTGGTCTATGTAGATGACATCATCTTCGCTAGTAATAATTCTTCATTGGTAAAATGGTTTTATTATGCCATGTTGTCTGAATTTGAAATGTATAGGATAGGGAAATTTTCATTTTTCCTTGGCCTACAAATTACTCAGAGGTCTGAAGGAATATTTATTTCTCAAGAAAAATATCTAAGAGACATGTTGAAAAGGTTTCAAATGGAAGATTCTAAACCTATGAGCACACCTATGGTCACTGGATGTAAGTTAAGAAAGGATGATGATTCACCTGATGTTGACCATAGTTCATATAGGTCTATGATAGGTAGCTTATTGTACATCACAACATCCCGTCCAGATATAATACATGTTGTTGGAATGGTAGGAAGATATCAGGCTACACCTAACTAGAGTCATTTTTTAGCTGTCAAAAGAATATTCAGATACTTGAAAGGAACAATGGACTATGTCCTATGGTATCCTAAGAATCAAAATTTTCAAATATCAGTCTATTCAGATGCGGATTGGGATAATTGCGTGGATGAAAGGAAAAGCATGAGTGGAGGTGCAATCTTCTTAGGAGATTGCCTTGTATCATGGTTGAGAAAGAATAAAGGTTCCATTTAATTATCAACTATAGAAGCTGAATACATTATAGCTACCACCTGTTGTACCCAAGTATTGTGGATGATTCATACATGTGGAGACTTGGAGGTAAAATGTACTGCACTGATCCCAATTCATTTTGCTAATACAAGTGCAATCAGTTTGTCAAAGAACCCTGTGTTTCAATCCTAGACCAAGCATATACCCATCAAGTATCACTTCTTGAGGGAATAGGTGACCAACACTATTGTTTCTTTGCATTATATTCCTTCCAAAGATCAGATTGCTGATATCTTCACTAAACCGCTTGAAAAATCTCAGTTTGAGTATCTACGTGAGAAGTTGGGCATGAACCCATTATTAACCTAAGAAGGTCCATCCTGTCAGGGGGAGTATGTATTGGTTGAATATCTGATACCTTCGACAAGTACTGACTGCAACAAATTAGGGGGATCATGTTTTCTTTGAAATTGATGTCAAAGGGGGAGAAAAGGAGTGGTTTGGATGCTACAGTTGGAGATCTTGGATGCTATAGTTAGAGATATAAGTATAACAATGCAACCATTCAGGGTTTCCATAAATGCCAAAGGGGGATATTGTTGGCATGTTTACAAATAGAGTGTTCTTTCCATTGATGGAAGGAACAACAATGATGTTGGCAGTTTTACAGGAAGAGTGTGCATGGAAAGAATGGCAGTGATGGTGGCATGTTTATAGGCAAGAACAACAGAGAACTAAAGCTTGAGAGACCAGAAGATGAGAAAGGTAGAATGTGCTAGGTTGGCACCAGAAGTCTTTTGGGAAGATGTAGATAAGAAATCTTGAGAAGCTCATAAGAGATCGATCAGAGTTGCACACAGACCACAAATGTGCGCCAGGGCTGAGGGAAAATTTTGCCAAAGCTCAAGAGAGGTAGTGTTCTGAGACGTGCAGAAAAGATCCAATAAATCAAGTATCGCAGAAGGATCAAAGGTCCTAGAACCTTTGACACTTAGCAATTATTCCAAGTCGGGACGATGTGTAAGCTTAAGAGGAGGAGCGACAGTGGCCTTTGCATCACCAATCCCAAATACCCAATGGTCATCAGATCAGAGTTCAGACAGGAGGAGCGCGTAGAGGAGGATATTAGACCTCATCCGTCAGATCAGAGCATGTAGGACTAGCAACCGTTGGATCCAGTATAACTGCAAAGAGGATAATGGCTAAGAGCCATCCTCGAAATCATGATATGCGAAGTCGCGTAATGATCTGAGTTGTTGGATCCAGAGGACACGTGGTGAGAGATCAACATTTGGCTGACTCACGAGCTGGAGAGGTCAAAGGTGAGAGTTGTAGGAACTCACGATATGAAAAATCGCGAAATGATCTGAGTCGTTGGATCCAAAGGACACGTGGTGAGAGATCAACATTTCACTTACTCTTGAGCTAGAGAAGTTAAAGGTGAGAGTTGTAGGAACTTGTGATATGCAAAGTCATGAAATGATCTAGGTCGTCGGATCACTAAGAGATCTCGACTGTTGATCTGATATGATTCATTTCAGAGTTTCGTGAGTTGGGATTTTCGAGGAAACTCATAGCAGGAATTCACGATATGCAAAGTCACGAAATGATCTGGGCTGTCGGATCACCTAGAGATCTTGACCGTTGATTTGATATGAAGCATTTTAGAGTTTCACGATTTGGGATTTTCGAGGCAACTCATAGAAGGAGTTTGCGATATGTGAAATCCCGATGCACTCCTCTTGCTTGACCCCTGGTCATAGATGGTGGTCACATTGATGAAGGTTAAGGGAGAAAATAGCACGTCGTTAGGCTTTACAACAAAGATCACCGAAATCATGAAATTCCTTTTCGAATAGGGTCATGGTCACATCCAGAGGTCACATTAGCAGAATAGAAGGGAAGGAGCTAGCATTGCTAGGTTCCACCTCCGTAAACTTGAGAGGACAGATCTGAACCGTCCGTTCAAGAGCACTGTCAAGATCGTGAGATTGAAGGTCATGCTCCATTTTAGGGCTAGAACATGCTTGGGCCTTAATTTATCATCAGAGGGTCGCAATTGAAACCATGGTTTTGGAGAAAGGACGCGTGGAGGATCGTAGTGAATTGCAGGGAAAAAAGAGGGTTTCCCTCAAAATGCCTATGGACACGCCCGTAATCATGTGGTCACATGAAGTTCATATCCCAAGGTCATATCA
Source organism: Picea engelmannii (assembly GCA_009831015.1). Taxonomy (NCBI): domain Eukaryota; kingdom Viridiplantae; phylum Streptophyta; class Pinopsida; order Pinales; family Pinaceae; genus Picea; species Picea engelmannii. The sequence continues at coordinate 683,727 of ML786487.1, read as the reverse complement.
TGAAAAAGGAGCTAGTGCTCACTAAACAGAGCTTGTTAAGAACCTTTTGAATAGGCTAAAGAGTCTCAAGGTAACTGCCAGTGGAATGAAGACTCATCATAGAAACAATTGATAGATTGAAAAGTGTCGAAGTCTGTAATTGCAACAAAGAGGATAAGATCGATTGTGAGAGAGTAGACGAAGATTTGCATTGCCAAATAAGAAAAAGAATCTCAACATAATGCCCAATGATGATGAACATATGGAGCTAAGCGCTAGGGAAGATGAAGAGTTTCCATGATGATCAGGAGATGACTCGATCTGAGAAAAGAATGCAGAACAAATAAGTGAAGAGATTCTACTGTCGAGCTATGTAGGAGTGAGGAAGATCTGTAGTGAACAACCTATAGGGAAGAACAATGACTTTGTAAAGAGCATGCAGTGGCATAGTGCATGAAGTATGCAATTGGTGCACAAAGAATATAAAAACGCAGAACATAGAAGAGAGTGGTTGCTTATGTTGAGTGTGATTGATGCAAGTAGAAGCATGCAGTGTCCAGGAGCTGAAGCGTAGAAGAAACAAGGAACAAAAATGCATATCTGAGAGAAGAACATAAAGCGCAACAGAAAAGAGGAGGGAGACACTGATGCATGTAGAGCAAAGCAATGTAGAAGAAAAATGATGAGACTGGTAAGCCATATATAAATGTTGTATCACTATGATAAAGTGGAAAAAGGAAAATATTTATATTTCAGGGTGGTAGGGAGGTTCTAGGGAGGATTGGTGTCCTTAGAGTTTCAAGTGGGTGCTTGAACACAGGGAGTTGTAGCTTCCATTTGGTTGTAGCCAGAAAAACCAGGGTGGTAGGGTGGTGAAAGGGAGAACTATTGTTCTCTGTTATACAGGTCGGTTCCTGTGTCACTAGAAGTTGGTGCTTCCATCCAGTTGGTGTTGGAACACTTAGGGAGTTGGTGCTTCCTTCTAGTGGGTGCTAGAGAAACCAGGGAGTTGGTGCTTCCTTCTAGTGGTTACTAGAGGAACCAGAGAGTTGGTGCTCTCAACAAATTGCATCTTGCAGAACAGAGGTGGTAGCCTCACAATGAGTTGGTGCTCATAAGAATGATAATGTACAGAAAATAAATATTACTTATCATATCAAGAAGAATATGTTTTTCCCTTTATGGGTTTCCTCATGAAATATCCGTCTCTGTGTATTTCATGTGTGTGATTGATGTTTAATAGTCTATTTCTTAATTCCCTGCATCATTGTGTTCTTCATTGAGTGTTTTGTGAAGAGTTGAAAATGGGCATAATTGTTTAATCACAGTAAAAAATTATTCATCCCACCTCTTAGTTGGCCAACAAAAGAATGACGCACACAGTAAGATGTGTTGGCACATAGGTAAGAGAACCTCCAAGTTTTTATGGTCAAAATGATTTGGAAGAATTTTAAAAAAAGTTTGAGTTAGAATTCCTGGAAATTCAAAGGTTATTAGTTTTAGATTTTTCTTTGAAAGAAACACCTACACAATGGTGGGGTACTCAAAAAGAAAATATCCATGATTGGTATCAATGCAAAAGATTATTGCACATCAGATTTGGCGAAGAATAGGAGAATAAACATATGCATGAATACAATGGAAGAAGACAACCAAGAGACCATATAAACAGATGCATAACACAATGTAGATTGATACCACTAGAAGAATGGCCACATCACTTCATCCACACATTAGAAGGCATACCAAGAAATTGTTATACAGAACTGGAACTGGACAGAGGAACTGTAAATTGGAAAAAATTGCAATAGAACATTGTAATCACGTTTGCATTTTACCATGAGAATCTAGTGATAGATGCAACAATGGAGTTGATAAAAGAAAATAGTTTTGAAGAACCTGGATTTGAAATTGTAACATCTTATCAGAGTCACAATCGAGAAATAGTCAGGCAGTTGTTACATTTTTACCATGTCACAGAAGATGACCCAAGAGAAGAAAAATCGTGTGATATTCATATAACAAAAGTTGAAGGTGAAAGAGAAGTAGAAGGCCCATACTTAAAGTAAGAATAATTTATTGCACCACTAAAGACAAATAAATTCAATATTGGAATAGAAGAGAATCCAAAAATTGCAATTATTGGTGACTATTTGGATAACCAGACAGTGGAAAGAATAACATAACTACTGCGCGAATATAGTGATCTATTTACAACAATGTTTTCAGAAATGAAAGGGGTAGAAGGAGAACTTTGAGAAATGAAAATGCCTTTATGACCATATGCCAGACCAATAAGAAAGAGACCCTATAGGATGAATCCAATATATAAACAGAAAGTTAAGGAAGAGTTTGATAAAATTTTAGAGGAGGGTATAATAGAACTTGTTGAAGAATCTAAGTGGATTATCCCTATGGTATTTTATGAGAAGAAGGATGGAGAGATAAGGATTTTTGTAGACTTGAGGAACTTGAATGATCCCTTCCCTACTCCATTTATAGATGAGGTATTGGAAAATGTGGGAGGACAAGAAATATACTCATTTACTTATGGACTTTCGGGGTATCACCAAATTTGAATAGCCCCAGAGGATGGTTATAAGACTACATTTGCCATAGAATGGGGTTCATACCAGTACATCGTGATTCCCTTTGGATTGAAAAATTCCCCTACTATTGTTTCAAGAGAAGTGGTAGCTACATTTAAATATTTTATACATAAATTTTTGGAGGTTTATTTGGACGATTGGATACTATTTATCCTATTAAAATATCATGTTGAAGTTTTAATATTAATGCTAGATAGGGGTAGACAATGTCAAATTTATATGAACATTAAGAAATGCATATTCAACACACCATTTGAAATTTTTCTACGACATGTGGTGTGTAAATTACTATACCCATGGAGAAAATGTTAAACCAAGATATCAAGTTTCAATGGAATGATGAGTGCCAACAAAGTTTTGACATATTAAAAGAGAAAACAGTGACAACACCAATTCCAGTGTTTCTAGATTGGTCAAAAGAGTTCCATTTTCATGTGGATTCCTCTTCAATAACACTTGGAGCAGTACTAACATAGCCAAGAGAAGCTGACATAGATCACCCAATTGTATTTTCAAGTAGGAAACTCTTAGATTCAGAATAGAATTATAATACAACAGAGAGAGAAGGTTTGGCTATGGTGTATGCATTACAAAAGTGGGAATGATCGTTATTGAGTGTTATATGAAGAGTTTAAAATGGGAATAATTGTTTAAGCACAATAACAACTAATTCATGCCCCCCCTCTTAGTTTTCCAACAATTGGTATCAGAGCCGATTCCTTTTATTTAAAGTTAGATCAATAAGCTTAAACATGCCAAGTCATGAAGGAAATTCAACCAATAAGGTAGGTAGATTAGTAAGCTTAAACATGCCAAGTCGTGAAGGAAATTCAACCATTAAGGCCACTTTGTTCAATGGAACAAACGTTTCCTTCTGGAAAGTTAGGATGAGAACCTACATAATAGATTTAGGTGCAGATGTATGGGATGCGGTAGAGACTGGTTATGTAAAGCCAGTTGTACCTTCTAATAAGGATGACAAGCTAGAATTCATCTTCAATGCTAAGGCTATGAATGCTATTCTGAGTGGGCTTGCAGAAGCAGAATTTGTAAAATTTATGCACTTAGAAACTACCAAAGAAATGTGGGACAAACTCATTAGCAGTTATGAAGGTAATGAGAAGGTAAAGGATGCCAAGCTGCAAACCTACAGATTACAATTTGAACAAATAAATATGAAAGAAGATGAAACTATTGGGAAGTAATTTATGAGAATTGAACAACTAGTGAATGTCACAAAGAGTCTTGGTGAGAAGTTTGAAGACATAGTTTTAGCCCAGAAGATTTTAAGATCCTTGCCAGATAGGTTCAACCCAAAGGTCTCTTCTATAGAAGAAATTAATCATCTAAAAACTCTTCCTTTTGATCAACTTCTAGGAATGTTGCTGCATATGAAATGAGGATAGGTAAAGATAAATCCACCTCCATAGAAGCATCATTTAAAGTTGATAAGAATGAAGATTTTGAGCCTGATGAAATTGAATCAACATTTGTGAGAAGACTAAAGAAAGGATCAGACAAGTACCAAGGAAAATTTCCCTTCAAATGTTTTAACTGTGGAAAGATAGGTCACTTTGCATATACGTGTCTGCACAAGAGGCAGGATAAGAATTCCGAAGGTGAAAAGATGTTCAAACCCAGGAGATTTGGTAAAAAGAAAAGTTTATGTGTAAACAATGATGACTCTTCAGAAGACATAGATAGTGACTCCTTGTGTGAGGATAAGATTAATGCCTTTATGCTTATAGTCCAAGAGGATTATGATAATAAAAGAAAAGGAAGTAATGTTGATGATGAAGAATTTATGGTTGACCTGGAAGGAGAACTAATCAATGCTCTAAAAGAAATTGCTAGACTCAGATCTAAGAAGAAAAAGAAAAAATGATTTTTGATACAGTTTGAGAAATACAATAAAGAACCTAATGAAGCCTTTGCCCTAATAAAAGTGGAATTAGAAGAGTTAAGGAAAATAGAGGACATTCTGAAACAACATTTATCAGAAAAGAAGGCAAGATGTGAAGCCTTGGAAGACGAGGTATTAAAAACCAGAAAAGAGATGGAGAAGTTTAAAACATGGTATCTTCAAAACCTTCCAAGAATTAAAGACATAGTAGAACTAAATGAAATTCTAAGAAAACAAATATCTCCATTGTTGAAGAATGGTTTAGGTTATGTAAATGGTTCAAGAAGCAAATAGCCAGAAAGCAAAGAGCTAGTAAAGATGATCAAGTTTCAAGTTAGCAGATAATCAAATCATGAGAGTACTCTATCACCTAAAGATAATAAAGACAAGATGATCCTTGATCAGAAACAAAGAGATCAAAAGATGGAACAACAAATTCCAAGAAGAAGGCCATCCTTCAGGTACCAAAATTTCTTCCATGGCTACTGTTTTTACTGTTCTAATTTTGGTCATAAGATTGTAAACTGTCAAATTAAGTTTAGAGACATGCAACCGAGGAGTTCAAGAAATAGAAAATCTTTACAACATAGAACCAAGTAGCCAATGAATAGATAAAGCAACACCAATCACTTTGACCTACTGAAAAATGAGCTCGAATGTTATAATTGTCATAACTTTGGCCACAAAGCTGCAACCTACCATTTAAAGAAGTACAAGGCAGATCCAAGGATAAATCCTTTAGATAGAAATGCCAGCACATGGAAAAAGAAAGACAGTGAAAAATGTGGTCTAGTACTTTTAGATCAAATACAAAAATACCCCTGGTATATAGACAATGGATGTTCCAAGCACATCACTGGAGACAAGGATAATTTTTTGTCTATAAGTAAAAGAAAAACTGGAAATGTAACCTTTGGAAATGATGAACCAGGTAAAATCCATGGTAAAGGGATGGTGAGTTTGAGTAATGGTAAAGGAATATCCTAGGATGTTCTTCTTGTAGATGGGCTGAAACATAATTTTCTCAGTGTAATTCAAATGTGTGACCGAGGATGTGAAGTGGTGTTCACTTCTAAGGATTGTAAGATAAATTCTGTAAATTCAAGACAAGTGGTGGCTAAAGGCATAAGGACAAAAAACAATGTATATGTGATGAAAGAAGATAAAGAAGAGTGTCATCTAAGAAAAAATGATGAAAGCTGGTTATGGCACATGAGACTTGGACATCTAAACTTTGACCACTTAATCAAGCTCAAAAATCTTGAGGCAGTAAAAGATCTTCCAAGAATATCAAAGACACAAGACTCTGTGTGTAAACCCTGCCAAGTAGGAAAGCTAACCAGGACACAATTTAAATCCAAGAGATCTACTTCAACAGAGAAACCTCTCCAATTAGTTCATATGGATTTATGTGGACCATCAAGACAGGAAGGCACAGGGAAGGAAAATTGCTTTATGCTGATCATTGATGATTACTCCATACTTACTTGGGTTTCTTTTCTCAAAGAAAAAGCTGAAGCATTTGAGAAATTTAAAATATTTAAGGATTTAACTGAGAATCAAACATGTAAGAGGTTAAAGGAAGTAATATAAGACAGAGGAGGAGAATTTATGTCAAGTGATTTCAATGAATTCTGTGATAAACATGGGATCAAGAGGGAATACACAATCCCAGGAACTCCACAACAAAATGGAGTAGTTGAGAGGCAAAACATAACAGTTCAACAAATGGCCAGGTCAATGATGAATGAGAAGAACATTGGTCAAACTTACTAGGTAGAGGAAATACACACAACATTCCATATTATTAACAAGGCCCACTTCAGAGTCCCACATAGTGACAAGACACCTTATGAACTATGGTATGGAAGACTTGCTTCAATCAAACACTTCAAAGTCTTTGGGAGTAAGTTCTACATAAAGAATAATAATGAAAACCTTGACAAGTATGATGACAGGGTTGATGAAGGCATCTTCTTAGGATATGCTACCAATAGTAAAGCATATAGATGCTTTAATAAAATATTTCATAAATTAGTTGATTGCATTGAATTAAAGGTTGATGAAGGAGTCCCAGAAAGAGAGGTGAGAAATATTGAGCCTACTACAGAGGAAATAGCTAAAACTAAATATGAACATGTCCAAGAATCATATGGAGAAGAGACACCCTGACAAGAAGAGTCAAGACAACAATCAACATCAAATCCTTCCTCCATAATTACTCAAAAGAATCATCCTGAAAGTCAGATAATTGGTGAGAAAGACAAAGGTGTACAAACCAAGAGAAGTATAATCAAAGACACCAAGCAATCACATATGTCCTTCATATCCATGGTGGAACCCAAGAACTTCAATGAAGCTAGTGAAGATATAAATTGGTTAAAATCAATGAATGAAGAACTAGACCAGATTGAAAAGAATGACACTTGGGAACTCGTTCCTAGTCCAACAAATAAAAATGTAATAGGATCCAAATGGGTATACAAAAATAAGATGAATGAGAAAGGAAATATTGTAAGAAATAAGGCTAGACTGGTCTGCGAAGGATATGCTCAAATAGAGGGATTGGACTTTGATGAAACATTTGCGCCTGTAGCAAGATTAGAAGATATTATAATTTTTCTTGCCTATGCTTGTCATAAAGAGTCTAAATTATATCAGATGGATGTCAAGTTAGATTTTCTAAATGGAGATCTAAACGAAGAAGTCTAAATGGAACAACCAGAGGGTTTCCAACTATCATATAACCTTGACTTTGTATGCAAGCTGAAGAAATCCATATATTGGTTGAAACAAGCTTCTCGTGCCTGGTATCATAGTCTGGATATGTATCTACAAGACAAAGGGTTCAAGAGAGGAACAATTGACAAAAATCTATATATCAAAATAGAAGGTAATGATCTTCTCATTGTGTTGGTCTATGTAGATGACATCATCTTCGGTAGTAATAATGCTTCATTGGTAAAATGGTTTTCTTCTACCATGTAGTCTGAATTTGAAATGTATAGGATAGGGAAATTGTCATTTTTCCTTGGCCTACAAATTACTCAGAGGTCTGAAGGAATATTTATTTCTCAAGAAAATTATCTAAGAGAAATGTTGAAAATGTTTCAAATGGAAGATTCTAAACCTATGAGCACACCTATGGTCACTGGATGTAAGTTAAGAAAGGATGATGATTCACCTGATGTTGATCAGAGTTCATATAGGTCTATGATAAGCAGCCTATTGTACATCACAACATCCCATCCATATATAATGCATGTTGTTGGAATGGTAGGAAGATATCAGGCTGCACCTAAATAGAGTCATTTGTTAGCTGTCAAAAGAATATTCAGATACTTGAAAGGAACAATGGACTATGTCCTTTGGTATCCTAGGAATCAAAATTTTCAAATATCAATCTATTCATATGCGGATTGGGCTAACTGTGTGAATGAAAGGAAAAGCATGAGTGGAGGTGCAATCTTCTTAGGAGATTCCCTTGTATCATGGTTGAGAAAGAAGCAAGGTTCCATTTAATTATCAACTACAGAAGCTGAATACATTGCAGCTACCACATGTTGTACCCAAGTATTGTGGATGATTTAGACACTTGGAGACTTGGAGGTAAAATGTACTGCACCGATCCCAATTCATTGTGATAATACCAGTGCAATCAATCTGTCAAAGAATCCTATGTTTCAATCCAAGACCAAGCATATACCCATCAAGTATCACTTCTTGAGGGAATAAGTGACCAACACTATTGTTTCTTTGCATTATATTCCTTCTAAAGATCAGATTGCTGATATCTTCACTAAACCGCTTGAAAAATCTTAGTTTGAGTATCTACGCGAGAAGTTGGGCATGAACCCATTATTAACCTAAGAAGGACCATCCTGTCAGGGGGAGTATGTATTAGTTGAATATTTGATACCTCCAACTAGTACTGCAACAGCTCAGGGGGAGCATGTTTTCTTTGAAATTGATGTCAAAGGGGGAGAAAATGAGTGGTTTGGATTCTACAGTTGGAGATCTCGGATGCTATAGTTGGAGATCTAAGTATAACAATGTAACCATTCAAAGTTTCCATAAATTCCAAAGGGGGATATTATTGGCATTTTTACAGGCAGAGTGTGCTTGTCATTAAGGGTAGGAACAACAACGATGTTGGAAGTTTTACAGGAAGAGTGTGCATGGAAAGAATGGCAGGGACCGTGGCATGTTTATAGGAAAGAACAACAGAGAACCAAAGCTTGAGAGACCAGAAGATGAGAAAGGTAGAATGTGCTAGGTTGGCACCAGAAGTATTTTGGGAAGACGCAGATGAGAAATCTTGAGAAGCTCATAAGAGATCGATTAGAGTTGCACGCAGATAGTACAGAGTTGCATGCAGAGCACAAGTGTGCACTAGGGCCGAGGGAATTTTTTGCCAAAGCTCAAGAGTGGTAGTGTTCTGAGATGCATAGAAAAGATCCCATAAATCAAGGCTCGCAGAAGGATCAAAGGTCCCAGAAAATTTGACACTTAGAAATTCTTCCAAGTCAGGAGGATGTGTAAGCTCAAGAGGAGGAGTGACAGTGGCCATTGGATCACCAATCCTGAATACACGATGGTCATCAGATCAGAGTCTAGACAGGAGGAGCATGCAGAGGAGGATATTAGACCTTGGCCATTGGATCAGAGTGTGTAGGACTAGCAACCATTGGATTGAGTATAACTGCGAAGAGGATAATGGCCAAGAGCCATCCTCAAAATCATGATTATGCGAAGTCGCGAAATGATCTGAGTTGTTGGATCTAGAGGGCACGTGGTGAGAGATCAACATTTTGCTGAATCACGAGCTAGAGAAGTCAAAGGTGAGAGTTGTAGGGGCTCGCGATATGCAAAATCACGAAATGATCTGAGTCGTTGGATCCAGAGGACACGTGGTGAGAGATCAACATTTTACTGACTCTTGAGCTGGAGAATTCAAAGGTGAGAGTTGTAGGAACTCGCAATATGCAAAGTCGCGAAATGATTTAGGTCGTCAGATCACCGAGAGATCTCGACTGTTGATCTGATATGATGCATTTCAGAGTTTTGCGAGTTGGGATTTTCGAGGAAACTCATAGAAGGAACTCACGATATGCGAAGTCACGAAATGATCTAGGCTGTTGGATCACCGAGAGATCTTGACCGTTGATTTGATATGAAGCATTTCAGAGTTTCACAATTTGGGATTTTCGAGGCAACTCATAGTAGGAGTTTGCGATATGTGAAATACTGATGCACCCCTCTTGCTTGACCCCTGGTCATAGATGGTGGTCACATTGATGAAGGTTAAGGGAGAAAATAACACGTTGCTAGGCTTTACAACAGAGATCACTGAAATCGTGAAATGCCTTTTCGAATAGGGTCATGGTCACAACTAGTGGTCACATCAGCAAAATAGAAGGGAAGGAGCTAGCATTGATAGGTTCCACCTCTGCAGACTTGAGAGGACAGATATGAACCGTCTGTTTAAGAGGATTGTCAAGATTGTGAGATTGAAGGTCATGCTCCATTGCAGGGCTAGAACATGCTCAGGCCTTAATTTATCATCAGAGGCCCACAATTGAAACCATGGTTTTGGAGAAAGGATGCATGGAGGATCGTAGTGAATTGTGGGGAAAAAAGAGGGTTTCCCTCAAAACGCCTATGGACGCGCTCATAATCATATGGTCACGTGAAGTTCATAGCCCAAGTTCATATCATGAAAAAGGAGCTAGCACTCACTAAACAGATCTTGTTAAGAACCTTTTGAATAGGTGTTTGGTCATTTCCATAGGTCACGTGAAATAAGGGGCTTAGAAGCCAAAGAAGCCATAATTGAATGGCAGTAACTGCCAGAATGAAGTGATTGAATCGGCTAGAGAACTCAAGGAGCTGGAGGGTCATCTCCAGAGAAGATGAAGAGTCTCAAGGTAACTTCTAGTGGAATGAAGACTCATCATAGATACAATTGATAGATTGAAAAGTGTCGAAGTCTATAACTGCAAAAAAGAGGATAAGATCGACTGTGACAGATTAGAGGAAGAGTCGCATTGCCAGATAGGGAAAAGAATCTCAACATAATTCCTAGTGATGATGAACAGATGGAGCTAAGCACTAGGGAAGATGAAGAGTTTCCATGATGATCAGGAGATGACTCAATGTGAGAAAAGAATGCAGAACAAAGAAGTGAAGAGATTCTGCTGTCGAGCTATGTAGGAGTGAGGAAGAGATGTAGTGAACAACCTATAGGGTAGAAAAATGACGTTGTAAAGAGCATGGAGTGTCATGGCACATGAAGTATGCAATTGGTGCATAGAGAATATAAAAATGTAGAACATAGAAGAGAGTGGTTGCTTCTGTTGAGTGTGATTGATGCAAGTAGAAGCATGCAGTGTGAATGAGTTGAAGCGTAGAAGAAGAAAGAAACAAAAATGCATATCTGAGATAAGAACAAAAAACACAATATACAAGAGGAGGGAGACACTGATGCAGGCAGAGCAGAGCAATGTAGAAGAACAATGATGAGACTGGTAAGCCATATATAAATGTTGTATCACTATAATAAAGTTGAAAAAGGAAAATATTTATATTTCAGGGTGGTAGGGAGGTTCTAGGGAGGATTGGTGTCCTTAGAGTTTCAAGTGGGTGCTTGAACACAAGGAGTTGTAGCTTCCATCTGGTTGTAGCCAGAAAAACTAGGGTGGCAGGGTGGTGAAAGGGAGAACTGTTGTTCTCTGTTATATAGGTCGGTTTCTGTGTCACTAGAAGTTGGTGCTTCCATCCAATTGGTGTTGGAACACTTAGGGAGTTGGTGCTTCCTTCTAGTGGGTGCTAGAGAAACCAGGGAGTTGGTGCTTCCTTCTAGTGGGTACTAGAGGAACCAGAGAGTTGGTGCTCTCAACAAATTGCAGCTTGCAGAACAGAGGTGGTAGCCTCACAATGAGTTGGTGCTCATAAGAATGATAATGTATAGAAAATAAAGATTACTTATCATATCAAGAAGAAGATGTTTTTCCCTTTATGGGTTTCCTCATCAAATATCTATCTATGTGTATTTCATGTGTGTGATTGATGTTTAATATTCTATTGCTTAATTCCATGCATCATTGTGATCTTCATTGAGTGTTTTGTGAAGAGTTGAAAATGGGCATAATTGTTTAATCATAGTAACAAATTATTCATCCCCCCTCTTAGTTGGACAACAAAAGAATGACTCACACACTAAGATGTGTTGGCACATAGGTAAGAGAACCTCCAAGTTTCTATGGTCAAAATGATTTGGAAGAATTTTAAAAAATGTTTGAGTTAGAATTCCTGGAAATTCAAAGGTTATTAGTTTTAGATGTTTCGTTAAAAGAAACACCTACACAATGGTAGGGTACTCACAAAGAAAATATCCATGATTGGTATCAATGCAAAAGATTATTGCGCATCAGATTTGGTGCAGAATAGGAGAACAAACATATGCATGAATACGATGGAAGAAGACAAGCAAGAGAACATATAGACAGATGCATAGCCCAATGTAGATTGATACCACCAGAGGAATGGCCACATCACTTCATCCACACATTAGAAGGCATGCCAAGAAATTGGTATACAGAACTGGAACTGCACAGAGGAATTGTAAATTGGAAATATTTGCAACAGAACATTGTAATCACATTTGCATTTTACCATGAGAATCTAGTGATAGATGAAACATTGGAGTTGCTAAAAGAAAATAGTTTTGAAGAACCTGGATTTGAAATTGTAACATCTTATCAGATTCACAATCGAGAAATAGTCAGGGAGTTGTTACATTTTTACCATGTCACATAAGATGACCCAAGAGAAGAAAAATCGTGTGATATTCGTATAACAGACTGTTGGTCACTATAATTGCTTAATTAATTTCAAACAACCAAGTGGAACATAAATTATCAACCCAGGGAAGTCTTTTGTTTCAAAGATAGCTGCGCACTATATATGCTCAATTCCAAAAGCACTTAGTGTTGTAGTAAAGAA
>ML786487.1:659323-671132 GCA_009831015.1 Picea engelmannii | reverse complement strand
AATGTAAAGTGTTATGCAAAACAAATTAAACATATAGTGATGAGAAAGGACGTTGTATACCTTGAGGTGATCAGATGAAGTGATAATATGAGTCTAAATACAGGTGATGAAGGGTATAACAATGGCAAAAAGTATGAGAAAAATGGTACAATATGTGGTCCCAACACAGACGTTGAAGGGGAAAGAGAAGTAGAAGGCCCATACTTAAAGTAAGAATAATTTATTGCACCACTAAAGACAAATAAATTCAATATTGGAATAGAAGAGAATCCAAAACTTGCAATTATTGGTGACTATTCAGATAACCAGACAGTGGAAAGAATAACAGAACTACTGTGCAAATATAGCGATCTATTTCCATCAATGTTTTTAGAAATGAAAGGGGTAGAAGGAGAAATTTGAGAAATTAAAATCCATTTATGACCATATGCCAGACCAATAAGAAATATACCCTATAGTATGAATCCAATATATAAACAGAAAGTTAAGGAAGAGTTTGATAAAATTTTAGAGGAGGGTATAATAGAACTTGTTGAAGAATCTAAGTGGATTATCCCTATGGTAGTTTATGAGAAGAAGCATGGAGGGATAATTATTTTTGTAGACTTGAGGAACTTGAATGATGTTTGTCTGCATGATCCCTTCCCTACTCCATTTATAGATGAGGTATTGGAAAATGTAGGAGGACAAGAAGCATACTCATTTACTTATGGATTTTCAGGGTATCACCAAATCAGAATAGCACCAGAGGATGGTTATAAGACTACATTTTCCATAGAATGGGGTTCATACCAATACATTGTGATTCCCTTTGGATTGAAAAATTCCCCTACTATTGTTTCAAGAGAAGTGGTAGCTACATTTAAATATTTTATACATAAAATTTTGGAGGTTTATCTGGACGATTGGATACTATTTATCCTATTAAAATATCATGTTGAAGTTTTAATATTAATGCTATATAGGGGTAGACAATGTCAAATTTATATGAACATTAAGAAATGCATATTCAACACACCATTTGAAATTTTTCTATGACATGTGGTGTGTAAATTGGGTTTGTTGGTTGACCTTGCAAATATTGTTGTCATTGTTAATTTACCACCACCTAAGTTAGTGCGCCAATTAAGAGATACATTAGGTCATATAATCTACTATAGAAAGTTCATAAAGAGATATGCACAAATTACTATACCCATGGAGAAAATTTTAAACAAGGATATCAAGTTTCAATGGAATGATGAGTGCCAACAAAGTTTTGACATCTTACAAGAGAAAACGGTGACAACACCAATTCCAGTGTTTCTAGATTGGTCAAAAGAGTTCCATTTTCATGTGGATTCCTCTTCAATATCACTTGGAGTAGTACTAACATAGCCAGGAGAATGTGACATAGATCACCCAATTGCATTTTCAAGTAGGACACTCTTAGATTCAAAATAGAATTATAATACAACATAGAGAGAAGGTTTGGCTATGGTGTATGCATTAAAAAACTTCAAACATTATTTATTAGTCCAATATTTTAAAATGTTCACATATCACTCTACTCTCAGATACCTTTTCAACAAGACAATGTTGGGGGGGGGTGAGAATATGTAGATGGTTTTTGTTATTTCAAGAGTTTGATTTTGAAGTAGTAGTGAAATATGGAAGACTAAGTGTACGACTAGATCATCTATCCAGGATAACTAATGGAGAGGAACCAAACTGCTTGGAGGATAATTTTCCTATGGAAAACTCTTTTTGGTACATATTGTTGATGAATACGTTTTTGATATCATTGAATTTTTTAGTACAGAATTTTCCCCAAAGGAATACAACACTACGTGGAAGAAGAATTTGGTGGTTAGAGATGAAGATTACCAACTTATTGTAGGACACTAGTATAAAATTGTGGAAAATAATATTATAAGGAGATATTTCATGGAACATGAACATCCTATCATCTTGGCAGAAGCACATGAAGAAATAGCTGGAGGAAACTATGCAATAAAATCGAGTGCACAAAAGATATAACGTGCATGACTATGGTGGCCAAAAATTTCTAAATATGCAAAGTAATATTGTCATACTTGTGATGTCTGTCAGAGGGAATGAAATCCATCTAGGAGGGATGAGATGCCCCTAAAACCTCAAGTAACCCTTAAAGTGTTTGAGAAATGGGAAATTGACTTTGTAGGACCAATCAACCCACCATCTAGAAGATCAGGAGAAAGGTACATTATTACAATGACATAATATCTAACTAGATGGGCTAAAGTAGCAATAGTAAAAGATTGCAGCATAGATATTACAATGTGCTTTCTATTTTAACAAGTAATTACAAGATTTGGATGCCATAGAATTGTGATGAGTGATCAAGGAACTCATTTTATTAATAATACCATTCAGGCAATGACTACATAATTTGAAATACACCATCAAAAGAGCATTCCATACCATACTTAGGCTAATGGAATAGTGGAAGAATTTAATAAAATATTGGAGAATGCCCTAACTAAAATTTGCAACTTAAACAGGGATGGTTGGGATGTGAAGATACCCACATTATTATGGGATTATAGAACCACATGCAAGAAACTCACAGGGCATACACCTTTCAGATTGGTGTATGGTCAAGAACCAGTAGCCCCTTTAGAGTATTTGATACCTATTATGTGTGTTGCAGCCATTACAAACATGACAAAAAGAGGCACAACACAAGAAATATTGTCTCAACTCATGGAACTAGAAGAGAACATGATTATGGTTGGTTTCCATCAGGAAGTATAGAAAGCCAAAGACAAATCTTGGCATGATAGACACATTAAAAAGAAAAACTTTAAGGAATGAGATATGGTTCTTATATATGAAAGAAAATACTTACAACACCCCAAAAAATTCAGGATGCATTGACTAGGGCCATATGAGATAAAATGTATCACAGATGGAGGTGTTGTGCAGTTGTAGGATCTAGCAGGCAAATAAATTCAAGGATTGGTTAATGGAAGTAGATTAAAACTGTATAGGGACGGTAGAACTAGTAACCTTTAGTAGATGCGGTGAAATAAATTACAATTATATATAGTGTATATAGTAGGTACTGAGAAAAGAGAAAAAAAATAAAAAATAAATAATAAT
Organism: Picea engelmannii; assembly: GCA_009831015.1. Classification (NCBI taxonomy): domain Eukaryota; kingdom Viridiplantae; phylum Streptophyta; class Pinopsida; order Pinales; family Pinaceae; genus Picea; species Picea engelmannii. The sequence continues at coordinate 668,009 of ML786487.1, read as the reverse complement.
TTGAAAAAATAAGAGAAATACAAAAAGACGCAGTAGATGGATAAGTGTTAAACATGCATTTAGATAATATCATGCATAGAATATGGTAATTGGTAGGAAAGAACATGAATACGCTATATGTCATAGAAATGTGTCTAGGCCGTAAAATCAGTGCGTCGATACAGTAAATAGCCGAAAAAAGAAAAAGTGGTGATCGAAAAATTGTGGTGCGATAAGGAATTTATGGGACGACCTAAAAAAGAAAATGGAAAAGACTCATTGTGAATTTGTGAAAACCATATCCAAGGGATAAAATGTAGTGCGAGCGGGTGATTTTGAGGTGTTTACTTACAATTCAGAGCAACCCTTTCTAGATTTAACAAAAATGGTGCCCCCAAAGCTTGGAGATCCTAGTTGGGTCGCAAGAAAAATATGAAGTGCCTCGAGCTATGTATATGACATAGAAGCCAATGGAGGAAACTCAAATAATCCTAAAGAAGTGTTGGATGTTGATGCCATTCCATCCTCAATAATCGAACCCGTTAGTCCCACTTTGGTAGAATATAAGGAACAATAGAATCCGACAACAGAAGAAATGGACATCGACCCACGGAGAGAAATATAAAATCCTATCATAGAGAAAATCCCTATGCATCAAATCGGAGTAGGTGCAACACAACCACAAGAACATATGAATGAGGAAGATGATGAATGAACAAAATCTAATGATCCAAGGAAATAGGAATAAGAAGAACAACAACTTGTAGCAGAGCATGTGCAACAGTTGGAGGAAAAAGTGTAGGTTGAAGACATTACAAACCTAGAGAAATCAGATATTGAATAAGAACAAGACAATGAGGAAGAAAATCAAGTGTAAATAATAGGGCCATCAACATGGAAAAACAAGACAAGGGAAAAGCCTACAACAGTAAAAACACTGCACAAGCAGAAGGAATTCTCATTGTCACTATCACATATAGCTGAAGGAGTTAGAATACTTGATGACATGTTAGGATGTGTTAATAAGCTTAAGTATTTTGACCATGATGTTGTAGACATGGGGAAGTTTCTTGATTTCACACAACAAGTTTACATGGAAATTAAAGGAGAAGGTCCATCAGGAGATCCCATACTCGAGCCAAAACAATGGATTGTAGGGCTATACAATACAATAGTTATGAACCTGTTGGAGATTCCTCACTTTGGGAGAGGAAAGGATGTGTATGCATGTGTCAAAAAGTTAGTGTCATAGGTAAATGGAGGCATATTATGGATGGACAGACATGTATCCATAGATGTGGACTTAATTGTTGAAATCATAGGATTGCCTATAGATGGAGAAAAACCAGAGAAGTACTTGGATGAAAAATAAAAAGGCATAGTAGACTAGATAAATAATGTATATGGGATTGACAGAGGATCCATGGGTATGATTCTTAAAAAAATAAATGAACCAACAAGTAGGTTTGCAAAAAAATTGATGTCACACAATCTCTTGAGAAAATTTCACAAAGAGGAAGCCCCTTGTTGGCCCTTGGTCATGTATTAAGGAAGAAAGCAAAGATTAAAGAAAAATAAAGACAAAGTATGAAGTGTGTGGAAGGTACACAAACCGAGGAGGGGTCGAAGTGGTTAAAGAAGTAGAAAAGAAGGAGTGAAGTAAAGGAAAAGAAAACCATTAAAAGAGAAGATCAAGGAAGATGAATCGTGGATAGGTCAACAAGCGGAAGAAGACACTAATAGGTGCTTTGGAGCACCTCATGGAGAAGAAGGAAGAACAGGTCGACGAAGTCCTTAAAATGTGGGTTATGGGGACCTAGGGTTTTGGTACCTAGGGTTTTGGAACCTGGACTTTGGTCTAGGGTTTATAAGAGACATGGAATGATAAATAGAGGTCTAGAAGACATGAGAGCATGGTTGGGATAGAGAGAGTGAGATGTAAAAGTATTATGTCTCAGAGCATTCTTGTATTTTGGATCTTCAGCTGGGTACAAAGATTGACTCTGCAACTGGGTACATAGGGTTGGGAGATAAAGAGGAGAGAGGGGGAGAAAGATCTGCAGCTGAGTGCACAGATATAACTGTGTATTTTCATCTAACTTATTAATAAACATAGTTTTGTGGACGTATCCCTAGGGAGAGGGTGAACCACGTGAAATGTTGTTGTTCTATGTGATTGATGTTGTGTTATTTGCTATATTTTATACTATGATTGCATTATTATTTCATTTACTAAAGTTAAGAAGATATAACTAACTTCGTGAAGTTAAGAAGAATACTGTTAAGAATCTCTAGGTTTTCTTGCATTGTTATTCTGGAATCATCTTGCAGTTCCTCTAGTTGTAGACACCTATGTCCTACAACCCCCCTATTTCTACTTCGGGTGAGACTTCATCTACTTCGCAGGTGTTTCTAAAAGGGCTAGTAGTTAGGGTTTGTTGGTGCATTGTTAGAGTTGAACCTTGGGTCTGCCCCTGTGCCAACAAATGGTTCCGTTGTGGGGACCAGGAGCTTCTTGAGGGAATGTCAAGGTGGTTTCCATCAAATACAAAGATTCATAAGTGGATAGAAGAACAAGAAAGATACTTTGCCAAAGCTCATAAAAAAAATCATAGCATTAGTGTTGGGCTCTAAAGATGTCCTAAAAACAACCTCTATGCATCAGCCAAAGGTAGGTGCTGGCACAAGAATTTTACTTGTTGCCTACGTAGGTTCTTACTTTCCGTTTTCAATACCCAGCCTCCAGAGATACAACACCTGTAAAGGAAAAACAATCGTAAAGGGAATGACAGTTTTTATATTCAAATGAACAACATGACCCGCAAAAGGAACAACAATCGTAACAAGGGGACAACAGTCGTTACATTGGGCCGAACTAATGTTGAATTAATTGCATTGTAGTATTTTCCCAACTATCTAATTTGTCAACTCGGGGTTCGTAAACTGACGAAGCACACACAAAGTATATGAAAGATTGAAGCAAAACTAATCTAATCTAATGTTTAAGCTATGAAGGAAATTGAATTAATCTAGTTGCGTAAATGAAATTAATCTAGGAATGGGAAATTGCGTAAATGAAATTAATCTAGAAATGGAGAACTGCATGAAGGAAAAACAGATACAACAAGTGAAGAGTTGAATGACACAACAATATATGTGAACTCATGCCAATGAATAAATCTTATATTAAAATAACCAAATCAATATTCATAACATAATAATGAAAGCATGAAAACCAATTCCATGAATCAAAGCTAAGAATCCCTTTCTCTTTCGAATCCTAGTGACTACCATTAATGACTACTCTAATTCTCTACTTGATTACTACTAATTGAATTCTCATTGCTCCTAATTGAATTCTCATGAAGAGAGAGCACTCTCTTTTATACATGAGAGCCTTGAAGATAAGATAACCATCTCATTATTACATATCCACTTTTCTCTCAACCTATTTCCCATTATTACAAAATATAATCCCTTCAAATCCTCACACATATCTCTCATATACCTTGGATAATATATTCCAACCAAATCTCCATGATCTTCTCCTTGGAATGGGATTGAATTATCTTCTCAAATCTTGAAATGGTGGAGGAAGTATTCGAGAAGTCCTTTTGAATTAATCCTTCTCATATTCCTACACATTACAAAGCTCACACATATTTGAGATATATATGAAAACATGTCGATTTTCTAACATTTAATCACAAATTCATTTTAAATGCTAAAATGAATAAAGTGGAGAACAATAAGGTGAAACCCAAGTATATTTATGGAAATGATATCGTGAAAGGTTAATGGGGCGATGAAATGTGAAGAATGATGAAGGGAAAGGTGGATGAGAATATGACATTTCTGAGCTCCAACATACCCCCCAACTTAACTTGTTGCATGTCCTCATGCAACCAAACATGGATCTTCTCAAGAAATTTTGACATTTGGATGTTGGCTTTGAGTGATTATAATGAATGTTTCCAGGATAGGATTTACATGAGTAACAACTGGCATTTTCTTATGGTTGGTTCTTGTGTGACAACCATGAATATAAAGAATGTTGGTTCTTTTGTTAACAACATTCATTTCGTTTATTTTTTCTCTTGCTGTTATGATAATAATTTTCCCATAGTCTTACTGGAAAATATATGCTATAAGTGTGCATAAGGAAACATCACTGAGTATAAGAAATCCCTTTTTTTGTATATTTTTGAATCATGCCAATATGTATATCAATGCTTATAAAGCAAAGTGAAACATAGTATAGTTGGAAAAGAAATGTTCATAAATGGTAAATGAGATGAAAAAAATGGAATAATGATGGTGGAAAAGTGGAGTGATGATAGTAAATAATGTCCCCTACCCCCCAAATGAACTGGTTGCATGTCCTCATGCAATGTGGCATAAGGCATAGAAGTGAAAAGGAAAGGGAACTTGGTGAAGGAATTTTCCAAATTATTCATTGCTAGCAGTTGAGGAATTACATGATTAAAGTTTAGAAAATAACATACCTCAACTTACCCAAAATGTTGATGAACTATGCAATAGGAATATGACTGATGCGACTGCTAGAGCATGGAATATGTCGCTACTGCAGGATCATGTGAAAAGTGACTGGTGTTGTAGCTGTGACTACTGCTTGCTGGATCAGAGAATGTGAAGTGGAGGGCTTTAAACTGCTGCTGAATGAATCATGGAAAAGAGAAAGTGTGAAAGTGGAACTGTAGTACTCTCAGATAGTTGTAGTCATGCTGCTGTAATTGCTGATAGAGTCATGAAAAGTGTATAGTCTTCACCCGCTGCTAAACCTAATGGTATAATTCTAATCATGAAAACGAATGTGACAGTGTCAAGCATGAAGAGAAGTCATTGACTTACCAACCCATGATGAATGTCATTAACCAATGTGAGGCAACTCATCATTGATGTCAATGAGTGCCAAGGTACTTGAGTACATCTTGTGAAGTGCTAATGAATGAGATGATGTCGAGGCATGTGCAAGATCTGATGATCAAGGGACATTGATGTATTCCCATGATTGTCAGCGAGAGAACTTTCCATTAAGGCATGCAAGCCTCTAGGTACTAAAAAATGGACTCTAGTCTATATCCCAGATAAGGTGTTGTTGGGCCCCAACAACTCCCCCTATACTTTTACAAAATTTAAAGGGCCCCTATTAGAATCTTGATAATTATAATGAGCTACAGAATCAACCTTTTCAAATAGTTTCATTCCTTGGCTTGCTTTGAGACAAACTTAAGACATTCACTTTAGTATGAGACATTCATTACAAGAGTATATTTCAAAAGTTAGAAATGAGCATAAAAATCTCAATTTAAACAAAACGTTAATTTTTTATCAAATGTTTACTTTCGTTTAAATTATGATTGTGTTCATTCTTTTACTCATTAGCAAGTTTGACTATTTTGAATAATGTGTTCAATATTTCATAAAATTTTATCTTGGTTGGTTTCTCATTTTCATAAAATCATTTGGTGATATTAATTAATTAAATTCTTTTTTCATTTTGCATCTCATAATAATAATAATAATAATAAATAAAAAAGAATTATGTATCATTTGTTTGATTTTGTGAAAAACCAATATTAATATTTTTTTTTTCTCCATTAATTTGAAGCTTCTAGAATTTAGATCATATTTGAAAACAAATTATAAATAATGTTTGTTTATAAGTTATAGTTAGTTTAAATTTATTTTTGATTTTTCTAGATTTTGTTTTATTGACAATTTTTAAGTTATTAATTTTTAGGTTATTAATTTAGGTTTCTTTTTGTTTCACAGGTTTCTATTATCAAATATTTGATACGGATATGATCATGGCTTGATTTTATTATCCAAATACATTCAATATGATTGATCCAAAAATAATTTTGGATTTCTACAAATAATTTTATGAGCAACAATAAATAAAATTTGGAAAGGCGTCAAGATTAGACACATGATTTTGCAGGACTAATTGCAGCCAAACCGTGAGGAATTTGGAGAAACGGTTGATAACCCAGAACCAAAATAGACCCATTTACCTTCCTCACAAAGATTTTCCCAAAAAAATTCACTATTTGAGAGATATTTGGGTCTCTTTTAGAGGCAAATTTTAGGTGGCGAAAATGAATAGTGACGCCCAGACTGCTCATTCATTTTTATAAATATATGAGAAAGATCAGAGCCATAGGGAGGAAGAATTGGAGAGGAGGATTTTAATCCTTTATCTTTTGTATATTATTGCTTTTGTAAACTTTTTATTTCTTTTCAAATGGAGTAATGGATGGCTGAAAGCTTTGGGAGAATGGACGAGTATTTTTAAAGAAGAATATGGAATTCCAGGTTGCTTAATGGCTTTTGTCCTGTAAGTAAAATGGTTTTATTTTCATATAATATATTCATATTATTTCAATAATTGATTATGAATTGATTTAAATAGCTTTATTCTTTTTTATCAATACATGGTTAATTATTATTATTTATATATTAATTTTTCCAATATTTAAAGAGCTTATTATCCAAAACAATTCTTCCAGGACCACAATATGGGCATGTGATTTTGAGAAAGAATATGGCAAAGTAATTCATCTTTGGCTTTAGACCTGTGTGATACTTATTCCATTTCATTCTTTTATTATTGTTATATTATGAAAATGTTATAACGGTTGATTTTAACTTTAGCTTGTCAATCATATGGTGTTTTCATACTGTTAAATGTTATATGCTGCCCATAATTTCTTATTCCATTTTTTATGTGTGATTAATCAATCATTTGATTATTATGGAATTTATTTCTAATGTTAAATGATGGATAATATCAATACCCAGAATTGAGTTTTCTTTCGTTCTTAAATATTGATTATCTTAAGATCACACGATTTTTAATTAGTTGTCTTCATGTTGTTATTAATTCACTCCAATATCAAATACTTCTTTGAATGTATTCTAGAAGTGCTAGTATTGTTCTGTTATAGGTTTTCCTTAACAACAGTACAGACAAGAGCTCATACAACACAAAAAGAAAAATACCAGTTTCGTTGATTAGCAACAGGTTATTATGTGTGTTATTTAGTTAAGTTGTTTATGGATGAAACAATGAATTTATGGTTCAACTTTGACTATCCACATGTTCATGTTTCATTAACTTTTTTGCAAGATTCTTTAAATTTATAAAAGAAAAACAATAAATATTTTTATGTGCTTTCTTTATCTGCTTCCTAGAAGTAATCATTTTTCACATCGATTTTCGTAAGTTTCGATTAAAACTTGCAGCTTGTAAATCATGTAAATAAACGAGACTTGTATATCTTCTGCTTAAATACAACTACTATAGTTACATTTGAACATATGTACATATATTTAGTGTGTTTAGTAATTAGTTAGTTATTTCAGCTCTTTTATTTATTTTATTTGTTTCTTCTAGGATTCTTAGATTGGCTAACGGAGCCATTAAACCCGTCAGAATGAGTTACACCAAATGGCTTGGGTTATTTAGACAACCCTGAACCAGAATCGCTCTTCCAGTTGACGGATGGTCAATTTCGCCCGTTAACAAATGGCGCTAGAAGGAGGGCGAGACTGACAAGCTTTCCTTATAGGAGTCTTTGTTTCGAATTTAATTAATTTCCCATGGCTCCCCAAATCACTGTGTTGGAACATGCTTTCCACTTCTCATTACCAGTTATTTCCAACAAGACAACTGATCTATTTTCAGAACTCACCTTTTATGGTGAATGGAACACATCTGCAGTAGACCATATTTCTAATTTTTTTTATATGTGTTTAAGACATAAGATCACCGATTCTAATGTTACATGCAGATTGTTCGCTCTCACTTTCTGAGGTTGGGTTAAGGTTTGGTTTGAATCTTTTTGGCTAATTCTATTCATTCTTTGTCTGAGTTTGTATTTGAGTTTTTATCAGATTTTAGCAACTATGATTATGATGAATTAAGTGAAGAATTAAGTTGCTTAAGGAAAGAAAATGGTGAATCATTCAATGATTTTACAATTAGGTTCATTCGGTACTAGATTCCCTTTGAAAGAAATCCCACTTATTAATGAATGTTTTGAATATCTCATTTCTCTCTCAGACAAGCAAGATCAATTATTTTTTAACCAATCTGAATTGAACACTAACACTCAATCTCAATATGGTTCAAATTTTCATGTTGATCTTGAAGATTTTGAAGCACCACAATTTTTGTCGACTTCTTTCATTTTGGCAAAATCATGAGCCACATAATTCAATTGTCACATCTAATCATTGTTTGCAAACAATGTCTCCTCCTATTGAAGAAGGAACCTTTACTTTAAAAGATGACAGTTGTCCCACTCTCATAGATTTTATAACAATTTCTAAAGTAAAAGAGGCCGAATGTGAAGTTGATAATCATGTGGACGATAAATCTTCCCATAATTTAGTTGAACAAATCCATGATCAATCAGTGGGAGACAAAATGATTAGGCAGACTATTAATCAACCTTCTATCTCTAGTGATTTTCTCTCAAATTTTCCCTTACATAATGAACCAAATTGTCTCTTAGAAATTGTCTCATATTCTTTAAAAGAGAATACAACAGAGGTTGATCAGTTTATACAAGGAGAGGGAACAAAACCATATTTCGAAATGTATATACCTATCATTTCAAGAGATGCATTTCGTCTCCTCAATTCTTCTACATATTATTCCTTGTACCCCGATATTTTT
>ML786487.1:638319-648753 GCA_009831015.1 Picea engelmannii | reverse complement strand
CCAAATCTCCATGATCTTCTCCTTGGAATGGGCTTGAATTATCTTCTCAAATATTGAAATGGTGGAGGAAGTATTCGAGAAGTCCTTTTGAATTAATCCTTCTCATATTCCTACACATTACAAAGCTCACACATATTTGAGATATATATGAAAACATGTCGATTTTCTAACATTTAATCACAACTTCCTTTTAAGTACTAAAATGAATAAAGTGGAGAACAATAAGGTGAAACCCAAGTATATTTATGGAAATGATATCGTGAAAGGTTAATGGGGCRATGAAATGTGAAGAATGATGAAGGGAAAGGTGGATGAGAATAGGACATTTCTGAGCCCCAACAATTAGCATTGAAGACTGGTTGGGAAGGTACATATTTACTGACATACATGAGATTTTCTTTGCAGGGTTTCATAAGGAGTTGTACGAGTGGTTAGATATATTAGAAGACACTCAGTTTGAGATCATATTTGGACCACCTATGGTTTGGACAACGACGTTGATTAAGAAATTCAAGAGAGTCGATAACTCTGTATCTAGAGCAGTGGATCTCTGGTTTGATAGAACTATTGGAGGGTACATTACTGAGTTTTCTATTGACAAAATAAAATCATATAGTCAACCAGAGAGATATTTCTTCAAGGGACCTAGAGGGAAGTTTCTACACTTTTTGAAACTGAAGATTAAGATGCTATTGCATGAGAAGAATATCTTGAAGATACAATAATCAGTTGGATTGTAAATCTAATGTTCAAGAATTCAGACATCGACAGTGACACAGAGGTTGGACACACGTATAGTGGGAGATCATTCAGAAAGGTTCCTCTTGTGAACATGTTTAAGAAGAGCTACGGGCCATTGGAACAATACAAAGATTTCTATAGTGGATAAGAAGTAGGGAGATCAGACAAAGAGTATTAAGAGTTCACAAGGGAAGAGGAAGTAGATACTGAGGAACTTCACCGAGAAGAACAAGAAACTTTAGAGACTATGCCTACTATCGAAGTAAGTATTATTACTCCTCCTGTTGTTTTATCAACATTAAGTAACCAGAGTAACTAGAGTAATCAGAGCACTCAAAGTACTTTTACAAGTAGTTTAGTACATTCTCAGTCGAGAAAACAAGGAAAATCCATGGTAGATGAAATGAGATTACCCATTTTCAGAGGAGATGGATCTAAGGATCCTGACCAACACTGGTTCTTATGCGAAGCTGTATGAAGCATTAAGAAAGTCAATGATGAAGCTGTTAAGAGATCTCAGTTTAGTACTACCTTGAGGGATCATGCACTGAGCTGGTATATGAAGTTTGTTATAGGATTTGTACAACCTAAGCCATTGAATGAAATTAAGACTGCATTGAGTGAAAAATTCAAGAAGCCTAATTGAGAGTCACAGTGCATTACAAAGTTGAAGGAAATAAAGAATAAGGTAACTGAACCTATTTGGTATTTTGATGAGAGGTTTAAGACCCTGATAGATCACTTAAGATTTCAGATTCTAGATGAACAACATAAGGAATGGTTCATCGCTACCTTCCTACCACACATTAGAGTTCCTTTGATGCAACAGAAGGTCGCTTCGTAGGTTGAAGCATTAGATATTTCCATGAAACTAGAAGCATCCCCTATAGGATAATCCAGCCTAGGTATGAGTCATATTTTGAATCAATTAACTAGTTTATCTTTACAGGTTGAATACATGAAGAAAGATAAAGGAAAGGAGAAAAGAGAAGACATCTGGTGTATCAGGTTTAAAGCAGAGGGCCATGAAAAAGAGCATCAAGTTTTATTTAACAAATACTTGGCCTCTGGAGCCCCTAACCCTTTGAAGCAGGCTATTGTACCATGATGCAAGGTATGTATAACTAGAGGAAGAGGACGAGGAGGAGGCATGGGTCAAGGTTGAGGTCATATTATTTTATATAACTGCGCCCGACTAGGTCATTTGGAAAGGGATTGTCAGAACCCTTGTACTACTTGCAACTATTGTAATTAGTTTGATCATGTCATCAAAGAATGTCCTGTATTGTTAGCTAAACTTCAAGAAAGACGAGGTGGAATCCAACAAGTCCAACTATTATCGGTTGAACCTCGCAGTGATGAACCCAGATTCATTGTCATTACAAGAGGGTGCACTGTCACAGGAGAAGACAGGGTGACCCCAGGAAAGACTACAAATGTGTCCAGGATTAGAAGAGATACAAAGAAGGCACCATTGTTTTATCCAAGGAAAGAAAAGAATACATTTGAAGAAGCAACGAGAGAATTTGTAGGTGAATAGTCTTGTTCATCTAGGGAACAAATGGAAGTAAGGAAATGTGAAATGCCTCCAGCATTTGATTAGTCTTCCCTACCTAGATAGGGGAAAGAGGCAAGCAAGATTGTGGACTTCTTGTATACTTGTACTAATTTGATTAAAGATGAAATAATTGTGCAAGAAATACAACACCTGATAAGACAGTATGAAATTGGAAGAGTATATCCTTTGCTGAATAGAGTTGTGAATCAAGTATCTAGAAAAATGAGGACAAGCAAGGAACTACGCGCCTTAGCGCTCAGATTGGAGACTACGATGTGGACTATGTGGTCCTCGACCTGGGATCAAAACTAAATGTTACGACGAAGCAGACTTGGGCACTGATGGGAAAACCTAAATTGATTAACTCTCCTATTAGGCTTAGGATGGCTAATCAACAGACGGTGAGCCTCTTTGGAAGACTAGAACATGTCCCTATAGACATCGATGGAGTGAGGACATTTGCAGGATTCAAACTGATTGAGATAGTTCATGATAGTTGTCCCTATCCTACGTTGTTGGGTATTGATTGGGCTTTCAAAAATTTGACTATTGTTGATCTCAGAAAGAGAATAATGACATTTGAAGGTGATGGCCTTAGGGTCATTTAACCTATTGATCCCGATGAAGGTCACAGATACACAGAACCTATAAGAAAATAAGATTGCACCTTTGATCTAGAAAACATATATAAACTGGCAGCATGCCAACATGATTATATTGATCCTACGGTAGATGGAAATATAAGTTGGAGAAGTGAGAGTGCATGCTCATCAGACTAAGAAGAAGCATTGGAAAATTGGAAGAACAGAATGTATGAAGTCTCTACACAGAGGTGTGCCAGATTGACTAAAGCAATTTGTTGGATTGGCACAGAAGTAAGTAATCTTCCTACATTTGATGGATTGAATAATTTAGAGACATTTCTAAATTAATTTGAAGTAATTATACTAGTACATCAGATGTTGTTGGCACTAGATGAAGGCTTGAAAGCAACGCCAACTAGATGGTGGGAAAAACACAAGAAGAACATCGCGGAATGGGTACAATGTCACACCTTGTTGATAGTGCGATTTTCCGACAAAGATGAAGGTTGTGAAGTATGATACACAAGTCAAATTTTTCCTAAGGACCATGTGCGAAGTTGTGAGGAATCCTGGAGAAACATTCCTAAAGAAAAATGGGTTCATAAGTTCATTAACACATTAGATACTACACCTATCAACTGGTATCTTCAAGAAGAATTGTGTCTAGCCACTACATATTGGTATGGTATGACCCATAAATTTATAGCTATGTTCCTATTTGAAATTTAGTACCCCACAATAGATTAGACTTTACAAATTGTAAGACAAAAGGTCTTTGAGGAGGCACCTAACCCCCCTTTTGAAAAAGAAGAAGATGAATGGAATATGCCTCTTCAGCGGTTACAAGGTTATAATATTAATGTTGATGAAGATGAACATTTCAAAAACTAAAGGACAAAGAGACATAGATGGGCCAGGGATTGAATCACATTTTGTTGGGCAACCCATTAAAATTAAGAAAGTTAATATTGGAATAGAACAAACACCTAATTTGGCCAATATTTGAGACTATTGGGATGATGATACTATTAGTAAGATTACAAAACTATTGCATGAGTATCAAGACTTATTTCAAACCAAGTTCATAGACATGAAGGGCATAAAAGGGCCCATGGGAGAAATGAAGAGTCCTTTGAAAAAAGATGCAAGGCCTATCAACCAGAGGCCTTATAGACTGAATCCCAAGTACAAGAAGAAAGTTAAGATTGAATTAGATAGAATGTTGGAAGCAAGAATCATAGAACCAGTTAAAGAATCTGAATGGATCATCCCTATGGTGGTCTAGGATAAGAATTTAGGAGAAATCATAATCTGTGTAGATCTAAGGAAATTGGATGATGCATGTTTACATGATCCATTCCCTACATCTTTTACTGATGAGTTTCTAGATAATGTAGGAGGACATGAAGTTTATTCTTTAACATATGTATTTTCAGGCTATCACCAGATCATAATTGCTAAAAAGGACATACATAAGACTACATTTGCAACATAATGGGGTTCTTTTTAGTACATTGTGATGCCTTTTGGTTTTAAGAATGCACCAACCATATTTTCCAGGGTGGTGGTCGAAGCGTTTAAGGAATTTTTACATAAGTTTTTGGAAGCATACTTTGATGTCTGGACTGTTTTTAGTCTATTGAAAGACCATATTGAATGTTTGAGATTAATGTTAGATAAGTGCAAGCAATGTCAGATTTCCCTGAACTTGAAGAAGTGTATTTTATTTTCACCTTTTGGAGTGTTATTAGGACACATTGTGTGTCAGTAGGGGTTGTTGGTAGATCCTTCCAAAATTTATATCATTGTTGATATACCTCCTCCTACTTCGATTAGACAACTGCACATTGCATTGGGACACACTGGATATTATAAAAAGTTTATTAAGTGTTGCGTATAGATAATAGCACCTATGGAAAATATGTTAAAAAAGGATAGTAATTTCCAGTGGACCGAGGAATGTCAATAGATCTTCGACACACTAAATAAGAAAATGGTCATTGCGCCTATTTTTGTTTTTCCTGATTGGAGTAAGGAATTCAATGTTCATGTCAATGCTTTATCCATTGCATTAGGAGCAGTTTTGGCACAGCCAAGTGCAGGAGATATTGACCACCCTATAGCCTTTGCTAGCAAGAAGTTGTCTACATCTGAAATGAATTATACTACCACTGAAAGAAAAGGCTTAGCTATGGTGTATGCACTGCAGAAGTTTAGACACTACTTGTTGGGAGGACATTTTAGGATGTTCATTGATCATTATGCACTACAGTACTTAGTCAACAAGCTAGTGTTGGGGGGGAGAATATGTAGATGGCTATTATTATTTCAGGAGTATGACTTTGAGATCTTGGTCAAGCGAGGAAGAATGAATAAGGGACCTGACCATTTATCCATATTAGAACATGGAGAGGAACCTACTAGTTTGAATGATATACTACCAAATGCATGGATATTGGCCATCAGAAAAGTTGATGATCACTTCGTTGAGATAGTCAACTTCGTATACACAGGAATTGCACCTCGCGAGTATACAGTTATTCAGAAGAAACAGTTGGTATTCCATGCTACAGATTTTAAACTTATAGTTGGACAATTATATAAGATGGGACCAGATGAGATCTTGAGAAGATGTGTTATGGAGTTTGAAAGACCATTGATCCTTGCATAAGAACATGAAGGCATCGCATGAGGAAATTATGCAAGGAAAGAAAAAACATAGAAGGTTCTCTGAGTTGGCCTCTGGTGGCCCACTCTACATAAGGATGCTAAGGAATACTATAGAGCCTGCGATGTATGTCAAATATTAGGGAAGCCATCAAGAAGGGATGATATTCCTTTAGCGCCTCAGTTAAATTTACAGGCATTTGAGAAATGGGATATTGAGTTTGTGGGACCTATCAACCCACCGAGAAAGTGCACAGAAGCTTGATACATTATCACTGCTACAAAATATTTGACCAGATGGGCAAAAGAAAGAGAAGTTAAGGACTGTGTTGTAGCTATAGTTGCATGATTCATATTTGATGATATCATAACCAGATTTGGATGCCCGAAGATACTTATGAGTGATCAAGGCACACACTTCATTAAAAAAACTATTGAAGCCTTGACTCAGGAGTTTGAAGTTCACCATCAGAAGAGCACACCATAACACCCACAGGCGAATGGTACAATCGAAGCTTTCAATAAGATCTTGGTGACAATGCTAACTAAGATTTGAAGTGTTAACATAGATGACTGGGATTTGAGAATTCCAACAATGTTATGGGCTTATCGAACTACTTGCAAAAAGTTAACAAAGCAAACTCCCTTTAAGTTAGTTTATGGCTTGGAAGCAGTGGTACCTATGGAATAATTGGTTCCTAGTTTAAGAATTGCAACATTTACAGGTATGGATGACATCGGTGTTGTTCAATATAGGCTTTCACAATTGATGGAACTAGAGGAAGATAAGTTCATTGCAGGATTTCATCAGCAGGTACAAAAAGAACGAGAAAAGGCTTACCATGACAAACATATCAAGAAGAAAGCATTCAAACAAGGATATGTGGTACTTTTGTATGACAACAAGTTCATGAAGCATCTAGGAAAGTTCAAGACACACTGGCTTGGGCCATTCGAGGTTTCCTATGTTAGAGAGGGTGGAGTTGTGTAGTTGAAGACCCTTAATGGAGAATGGAAGGATGGTTTAGTGAATGGGAGCCGGTTGAAACTGTATTATGACAACCAACTGCCTCAAAGCTCTTAGTAAAATTAAGGAAGAAGGGTCTAGGTACCACGCGCAGTTGAAATTGGGTACCAGACACAAAAAATATAGTATGCACAAGATAGGGAGGGATAGAGTAGAAAGCACAAACTACTCCATGCAGTCTGCAGTTGAAGTAATACAAGAAGTTCAACCCTATAGTGATTCAGGACGAGTCACATGTGATTTTTGGGGGCTTGTTGGCCCTTGGTCATGTATTAAGGAAGAAATCAAAGATTAAATAAAAATAAATACAAAGTATGAATTGCACAGAAGGAACACAAACCGATGAGGGGTTGAAGTGGTTAAAGAAGCAAAAAATGAGCAAACTAAAGGAAAAGCAAACCATTAAAAGAGAAGATCAAGGAAGACAAAGAAGCAAGGAAGATGAATCATGTACAAGTCAGCAAGTATAAGAAGACACTAATAGTTTCTTTGGATCACCTCACGGAGAAGAAGGAAGAACAGGTCAACAAAGTCCTTAAAATGCAGCTTATGGGGACCTAGGGTTTTGGTACCTAGGGTTTTGACACCTGGACTTCCGTCTAGGGTTTCTAAGAGACATGGAATGATAAATAGAGGTATAGAAGACATGAGAGCATGGTTGGGACAGAGAGAGTGAGATGTAAAAGTATTGTATCTCATATCATTCTTGTATTCTAGATCTTCAACTGGGTGCGACGATTGACTCTGGAGTTGGGTGCACAGGTTTGGGAGATAAAGAGGAGAGAGAGAGAGAGAGAAGGATCTATAGCTGAGTGCATAGATAGAACTATGCATTTTCATCTACCTTATAAATAAACACAGTTTTGTGGATGTATCCCTAGGGAGAGGGTGAACCACGTAAAATATTGTTGTTCTATGTTATTGATGTTGTGTTATTTGATATCTTTTATACTGTGATTGCATTATTATTTCCTTTAATAAAGATAGGAAGATACAACTAACTTCACAAAGTTAAGAAGAATACTTCTAAGAATATCTAGGTTATCTTGCGTTGTTATTATGGAATCATCTTGCACTTCCTTTGGTTGTAGACACCTATGTCCTCCAACCCCCCTATTGCTACTTCGGGTGAGACTTCATATGCTTCACAGGTGTTTCCGAAAGGGCCAGTAGTTAGGGTTTGTTTGTGCACTATTAGAGTTGAACCCTGGGTCTTCCCCTATGCCAACACCCCTTTAGGTGTAATAGAAGCAACCACGTTGTGTGCAAAGGGAAGTCTACTTAGTTGGGCCCCATATCTGCTAAAATTATTCTTGTTGGATTGAAAGGATGCACAGTGTTTTCATCCTAATACACACTTGCAAACATGATCTAAGTCCAACTCACTTTGTGTGTCCTTGGAGGCACAATGCCTAGGTTCACAACTCACATCGTCACTTTGAACGAAACCTCTTCCGTCTAAGCTTACTCCTAGGGAAGCCAAGGGGGTAGTCCTTAGTTTCTAGATTAGTTTTAGAGTTAAGTTGTAGGAGTTGATTTTAATTATTTACAAGGTTTTAGGGTTTCTAATCCTAAGATGCATAAGCAGTAATGCAATATGCAAGAGTTAGCATGTTAAGAAAGACCTTTTCTAGGGAAAAAAAGACTAGTGCCTAAGATTGGGCAAGGGGTCAACTAAAGTTATAGGGTGATTCGTTACAAGTAGATTACAATCTTACTTACAAAAGAATAATCAAACTCAAAATAGATACAAGATAGAATGCTAAAGTACAACAACAAGCTAACCACTTTAATTATTTTGTGTTTGTGTAGGATATAAAGAGATCAAAGCATCATATAACTTTTACAATATCAATATCAAGATCCTCATCACCAATACATCAAGATCATCAATACATCAATAAAGAAGATTAAGCACAAGTATTAAAGATGAAAGACAATCTACTCTTAATTGTTAAACCCACAAAATTTTTAGATATTTAAGTCCAAGGTTGAGTTGTTAATCTTTCTTAAGATTATTAAGTTTTATTAATCTTTCACCAAAGCCTCCTCCTCCTATTGCCAAATAACTATTGGATGCTCAATAAGTGTTGCCACCCTAGCTTCGCAGGTCAGCCCAGAAGAAAGAGTTCTTACGGAAAGGATGCATCCTGTGCGCTGTGAGACCGTCCCCGACCTACACCTTTCGTTGCCCCTCAATCCCCGTTTTAGATGGTGAAGATGGTGGTCTAAGGTAACCTAAAGAGTATATTAATCTTATATGTGAAGTAGGTATAATTTTAGGATTGTTTTATAGTGTTTTAAGAGTTTTATGACACTTTTAAAGAATGATTTAATGACTTGGCCGAAACTCACTTCAGCCTTAAAGATGTGTTGATTAAGTTTATGAGATTAGGAGCATTAACATATATATGATATGTGAGAGCAAGTCACTTGATTTCACAATTAGATAGCTTGCAAAGTAAAGAGATAAAGTGCAAGGGCAAGAACAAATTGCCAATAAGATGGAAAGAGAAACAAGCACACTTATCTAATGATTAAGAGCATTAAGATATGAGCATTAAGTGTGAGAGAGAAGAAGAAATTTAAATGCTTGCCTACTTACCAACTTATCAATTAAGTTACTTAGAGCATAAGGTAAATGGCATTAAAGAGATTTAGGCAATAAAGAAGAACACCATCCACTTATTGAAGCAACTAAGCATTAAGGACTATAGATCTAAGCATGGAACATAAAGATAAACACTTGTACTAAACTAAGCATGCATGAGATCTAGTTAAGCTAATTATGAAGCCCAATAGGCTTAAGCTAGAGAATTATTAAGTGTTAGATCTAGATCTAGAACATTTAGAGCATTAACAATTAGATCTTCAACCACAAATTAAACCCTAACCTTACCTCTTGGGGTATTCCTCTCCCAAATAGGTAGGCAATTAATTATCTTTCTTAATCTTAGAGAAAATTTAAGAAAAGAGAGAGAGACAAGCAAGCAAGAGAAGTAAGCAAGGAAATAAACAAACAAGAAAACCAAGCAAAAACCTAATCCCCACGTCCTAGGGTTTGGGAGATACCCTTTATCTCACAAACCCTCATGTCTTAGCTCAAAAGGGAAAAAAAGGGAGGAAAAAATAAAGGTCTAAGTAAAACCCTAACGACCCCAAGGCTCACACGTGGGAGGAGGCCATACCACTCCTTCTCCCACAACTATGAGCCACTACAAGAAAGAAAAAGAGAGAAGAAATGACTAAAAATACTTGGAAATTAAAGAAGGAAGGTTGAGAAATAGATACCAATCCCTTTGGGGGTATTTGAGTGTTGTGTGGATGCCTTTGGGTAGCCAAAACCCCTCTCAACCAGATCTGAACCTGCAAAAACCAGCAAGGTATCCTTGATGGAAATGCTACACAACCAAAATAATGAAGAAAAGCTTTTGCCTTTTAGGGAAAATTTTTTTCTTAAGAAAACTTTATAAATTTTGATTAAAAATGACCTATCTTACTAAGCTATGCTAGCTAAAATATTGATGGAATGAACAACATTATAGAAGAAGAGTAAGGGTGAGAAAAGAATGGAGTTTGAGTGTGTCTCAAGGGAGCCTTCTTGCTTGAGGTTGTCCCAATGAAACCCTTGAAGCTAAACCTGGAAAAACCTTGAACAATGATGTCATACAATAGACAATATGTTGCATATACTAAAATGATGACATTTCAATACTATCTAGCATATCAAGATACATAGATCTACAAGCATGTGCATTACTAGATCTACCCAAATAACATTTTACCTTAGGATCCAAAGATGCAATCACCAAACAAAATCTTAGAACAAGTTTACCTCATGTGTATGGCAAGAAGAA
>ML786487.1:608261-638269 GCA_009831015.1 Picea engelmannii | reverse complement strand
GAGAGAGAGAGAGAGAGAGAGAGAGAGAGAGAGAGAGAGAGAGAGAGAGAGAGAGAAATCAAGTAACATAACATTAGCTCAAGATATGGTGATTTGGGAGTGAGGAGAGGGATCTATTTATACTTGTATAGGAAAACCTACCTCTCTGGGATCAATTCCAAGTGTCCACCACCAAGCATAAGAGTAGATCTCTAGGCTAGGGTGCACCATCTAGGGTTTGAATCCTAGATCTAGGGTTTAGAAAGGTGTGGTAGGTGTTGGGATCACAAAAAGTAATGTGGGAGGCTATGGGATTCGTGATAGGGGAGTGGAAGGTTTTAAATAATTTTTAAAATATTTTTTTAGAAATTTCCAAGTGAAGGGGGGCGTAACTCCTCTTGGAGGGCGCACCACTTGGGGGAGATGGAAATAATGGAGGTGTTGGGATGAGGGAAAAGGTGTGGGATCACCTTAGTCTGATATGTGGAGGTTAAAGGAAGGGAAATCACAATAGAGGGGCCCTCACACAAGTTACAACATCAATTTAACAAGGAAAAACGCCAATCCCCCTAGGGGGCGTAACGTTTGAGTGTGGTGAGGGGGTAAGTGTGTTTAAAGGGTTGAAACAAGTTTGGATGGGTAGGTTTAGGTTTAGGGAGTCTCTCTATAACTTATAACCATAATTTAACATCCTTTTAACTCATTATTACATTTTTACAATTTTGCCATGTTTGGACTTTAACAATTAAAATTGTTGTTTTAGACTGGTTGACACTCTGGGTGGACAAACCCATAGCAAAAGTTGTCTGACTGAGCTGAAACTTGGTCCATGGATGTTGGGGGTGCTATTCCATTTATTTTGAGCACAAATACCCCTATCAAAAGTCCAATGGCCTAGTTTTTACAATATTTGCTAAAAAATAATCAATTAATTAAATAATTAAACCTCCAAACTTAGGGAAATTTAATTAAAAATTAATTAATTAAAAAAAACTGACTTAGCTTCGAAAGAATTATGTGAAACTTTCTAAGTTGTCTTGCATGGTCATTTACAATGATTCCATATAATAGTTACCAAAAGATAAACCCACTAGAATGTCGTTCACCACTTTCGAGGAATTATTGCAAGTGTGAGGGAAAAACTCAAGGGAAATCAATAAGGCTAAAAAGCCCAATTGATAACCTGAGGATAAAAAACCATCGGTGAAAGGAACTCTCCCAGTGAACCGATCCCAAGGTAATTGACCTAGACATGACTCATGCATACCTATTACATTATTAACCCACGTAGGGGTGCAAAAATTCCAATTACAAAAATACGTGCTAGGGCCAAACATGCCTCGTAGAACCAAAGTCTTCGACAAATTTACATCTGATGATGCATATCTTCATGGAACATGGAGTTGACCACCTGTGTTGGAGCGACAATCAACATCTGGCTCCAAATGGGGATGTGTGTTTGATCTTCTCACTCGAGACAGAGAGAATACGAGAATCCAACACCTACAACTGAGTGCTCACCAATAACCAACATAAGAATACATATATACATGATTAAATAAATGAATGCTATGTTTAACATTTACGGTACAAAATGACTAAAGTACAACATCATTATTTTACAACAAATTAAATCTATATTACAGAAGAAATTTCTAAGTATACATTTACATAATGAATGAAATAATACAAAATTGAAATACAAGGAAAAGGGTTAGAGATACATTATAGAGGGTGTCCCTTTGGACACCAAGTTTCCCCTCATCTGTAGAATATTTTGAGATGTTTCCCATTATGTGGAATGCTGATGGGCTCACCATCCAAATGGATGAGATGAAAAGAATTTGACCCTGCTATTTCTATGATCAAATATGGCCCTAACCATAAGCTGTCAAATTTGTCGTGATTTCTCGGTTTCTCTCTGCCTTTATCCCATAAAAAAATTGTATCACCAACCATGAAGTCCCTTTGTCTAGCTGGCCTGCCAAAATCTTTCTTAACCCTTCTTTGATTTCTGCAATTCTGATCATAAGCCCTTCGTCTAATTTCATCTAACTCAATGATCTGATTGACCCTGTTCTGGACTGCATCCTACTCTATGGAAGTGTCCTCAACTGACCCATAAGTAGGAAGTCTAATGTGGGATGGAAACCTAGCCTCAATCCATACACTATCTCAATTAGTCTCTTTCCAGTAGTTGCTTTCTTTGTTATTCTGTCAGCCCATAATGCGTGTTTGATTTTACTATCCCAAGACTTCTTGTTTTCACCGACTATTTTCTTAACAATGGTCATTAAGTTTTTATTACTTGATTCAACTTAATCATTTCCTCAGGGATAGTAATCTGATGCATGTGATAAGATAATAGCATACTTGAAGAAAAAAGATGACATCTTTGATGGGACCCCAAATCTAGTTATGATTCTGTCTTCAAGGAAATCCATCACTACCTTTTCAGTTGCTGAATTTGTAGGAATGGATTCAACCCATTTTTTAAAGTAATCTGTAGCTCTGAGAACCCATGAATAACCTTTACTTGAATTATCGCTAAACTTCCCGATGAAGTCCAAACCCCACTGTTGAAAAGGTGCTTCAACCACCACTGGTTGCAAAGGGAGTGTTGCTAATTTCTGCTTTCCTCTGAAAAGCTGACATGGATCACATTTCCGAACTAGGTGATGTACATCTGAAAATATAGTGGGCCAATAATATCCTACTCTAAGGATTTTGTGGGTAGCAGTTTTAGTAGCAAAGTGTCCTCCACAAAACCTTCCATGGAATTCATCCATTAGTTTCTTTGACTCAATGTCATCCACACATCTAAGGATAACCCCATCAGGATTTTTCCATCCTAATCCGTCTCTAGTAAGGACATACTTAGAAGATTTTAACCTAAAATCCCTTTTCTTGTGTCCTACTAGATTCCTTGGACAAGTTAGATTCTTAATATAGAAGATTATGTTTATATACCAATCTACTTGTTCAAGTTTCAACAAGTTAGGATGCCATTCTTCATTATTGATTTGGTTAACCATATCCAAGGCTTTCTCATTACTTTCTGTCATAATTTTATCCAAGCCTTGACCCTTAATCAATTTTGTTGGTTTAATTTCCAAATCATACTCTTGGATCTTAGCAATACATCTACACCTTGAGCCTAATCCTTCCACCTGAGATAAAACATCTTTAACTGCAGAATTAGGAACATAACCAATCACCTTGGAATATCCAATGAAGACTCTGAAGTGTTTGAGCGATTTGACTAAGGCATAAGCTTGTTTCTCAAACATGGGATACTTTCATTCTGAATTTTGCAAGGCCCTACTCATATATGCAATAGGATGATCATGGCCTTGATCATTTTTCTAAAGCAACACCCCAACAATGGTGTCTTCAGAAGAAAAAGAGAAAATCTGAAATTATTTCTCATAGTCTGGTCTAATAAGGATTGGAGCTTCACATATGGCAGTATTTATACTTTCAAAAACTCATTTAATTTCATCATTCAATTCAAATTTCACATCCTTCTTAAGTAGCTTATATATAGGTTTCATGATCTCAGCATAATTAGGAATGAACCTATGGACAAAACTGGTTTTCCCTAAGAAGGATTGAAGAAGTTTCTTTGTTGTTGGCAAAGGAACTTTACCAATGGCTTCAACTCTTTCTGAGTCTAATTTAACCCCATCTTTAGTTATGATGTGGCCCAATAACTTACCTTCAGTCACCCCAAAAACTGACTTAGCAGGATTTAGAGAAGTTCCAAACTCTCTACATCTGTCCAAAACTTGCCTAAGCTGATCAATGTGAGTTTTACCATCCTTAGAAAAAATCGTTAAATCATCTTGATATATTTCAATCAAATTACCAATCAACCCCCTGAAGGCATAATCCATATCTCTCTGAAAAGTAGATCCATCATTTGATAAACCAAATGGCATTCTGAGATATTGAAAAGTTCCCCATGGAGTAGTGAAAGTAGTCTTATGCCTATCCTCTGCTTTTAATCCGATCTGATTATAGCCTGAGAAACCATCAAGCATGGAAATCATTATTGAACCTATAACCCGTTGAAGTAAAGTTTCCATCTTGGATAGGGGATAATGGTATTTTGTGCAAACAATGCTTAAATTCTTGAAGTCAATGCATATCTGAATATTCCCTATCTTTTTCCTGGCAACTACCATATTCGAACACCAACAAGCATGTCTAGTTTGTGCAATGATAGATGCTTCTAACATTTTCTGTAACTCCTTCTGGACCAAAGGAGATAACTTGGGGTTCAACTACCTTAACTTTTGTCTAAAGGGTTTGGTACCTTCCTTAAGAGGAATCACATGTTGAATCACATCCTCCCTGTAGACTTTGAGTTCTTCATAGCTAAAGGCCAAGACATCCCTATATTATTTTAATAACTTAACAATTTCATTCCTTTCATCTATAGGGGTAGTCTTTCCTACTTTTATTAACTTAGGCTCTTCACTAGTTCCAATATTGACTTCAAGGTAATCACATAGTTTTTTCTTTGTTTCATCTTTCTGCTTATGACCATCCTATCTATCAAAATTATTTTCTGAAGAAACCACTCGTTTAGGTAGTGCTTTCACTTCATCATTATTCTCGGTGTAATTGCAACCTTCTTCTTTCAAACTTATGCCTAAGTCTAAAAATTCATGGATGTGAAGTAAAAATTTGACCACCTGTTTGTCATCATCAAAAACCTGCCAATGGTCCATGTTATTTGGGACTGAGGGTCTAAAAATGACTTCTACTGAAATATTCTCATCAATCAAAATGTATGGAAGTTGTAGTGTGGAAGATGCTACTGCAAGTTCACTGGCTTTTGAATTCTGTTCTCTATGAATTGCAATTAAGTCCATGGCATCTAAATCATTCATTAAGTTCCAAATTGCATTCCTATACCCTTTCAATCTTTCTGACCTGCAAGCAAACCTGTTCTTTAACTGTTGTATAACCAAGTCTGAATCCCCTTTGATATTTAGACATTTTATTCCCCAATCTCTGCAAAGTTCCAAACCAAGGAGTAAATCCTCATACTCAACCACATTATTGGTTGCATCAAACTCCAATATATAAGCAAATTTCAACACTTCACCATTTGGAGCTTGAAGCACAATACCAACACCTTTTCCTTCTCTAGAAAAGCACCATCAAAGTTTATGTACCACACCTTATCTAATTCATTATCTTGGCTTGTTTCTTCAAAATGCACAATGGAATTATATAATATGGCATAGTTACCAAGACCTTCATCAGTCCACTTTAATTCATTTTTGGGATGGTTGGGATCTTCAACATGATACTTTCTATACACTTCCCTATTCAACTTAAAAGTATTTCCATCTGGGGTAGGGAGAGTAGAATAAGATAGATCAATTTGTAGACTATAACCAGATCTGTAGTTGCTTTCCTATTCAATAGCATCCCCCAAACATCCGGAACATCAATCACCACAATATCCATTTCAAACATGATATCCAAAAAAACTTCTAAGTGTACCTGCAAGCCTTTTATCAATCCATGCACTTCAAGTGTTTGACTATCCAAGGCACAAATGTTGTGGTAAGGTCTTGATATTCTTAAGTTTAACTGTTCCATTACCTTCTTAGTAATAACATTTGAGCTTGCTCCTGAATCAAGCATGCAATTGTGTAACACTTTATCGTTCACAAGTAAAGAAAGGTAGAAAGGAAAAATTTTCTCATTCTTCCTATCCCAATTTTGTAGAATCATTGGTGCATCCTGGTAAGCCACGACTGGTTGTTTCTCTATAACAGTTTTAAGAGGTTGTTCAATGGCTTTAAGTATCTTTTCCTTCTGTGAAGGAATCTTCATGATTTCTAACACTGGCACTAACACCTTCACATTACTCAACCGACCACCTAAGTCAAAGTTCAAGTCTGCATTAATGGGCACATTAGACTTAGGAGGAGTTGATGATACTTTGGGGGCACTAGTTTGGATTTTATATTAACTTTTATTTACACCCCTTTGGTATTTAATGCCTCTAAACTTAGCCATTTCTGCCTTGTTGGGGAGTGGTCTTGGGCCCATATTTTTCTGTAGCTTTATCAATATTACCATTCATAAAGTTTCCACTACTTCCATAATCATTGAAATCCATCCAATCATACATGCTATCATGGAATCTTTCATCACACATATTAACTTGTTCATTTCCTTGGTTTCCATATTCATTTCCTTGGATCAATGCCAAGTGTCTGCCACCAAGCATAAGAGTAGATCTCTAGGCTAGGGCACACCATCTAGGGTTTGAATCCTAGATCTAGGGTTTAGAAAGGAATGGGAGGTGTTGGGATCACACAAAGGAAAGTGGGAGGCTATGGGATTCATGCTAGGGGAGTGTAAGGATTTAAATAATTTTTAAAATTATTTTTTTGAAATTTCCAAGTGAAGGGGGGTGTAACTCCTCTTGGAGGGCGCACCACTTGGGGGAGATGGAAAGGATGGAGGTGTTGGGATGAGGGAAAAGGTGTGGGATCACCTTAGGGTGAGATGTGGAGGTTAAAGGAAGAGAAATAACAATAGAGGGGACCTCACACAAGTCACAACATTAATTTAACAAGGAAAAACGTGAATCCCCCTAGGGGGGCATAACTTTTGAGTGTGGTGAGGGGGTAAGTGTGTTTAAAGGGATGAAACAAGGTTGGATGCGCATTTTTAGGTTTAGGGAGTCTCTCTATAACTTATAACCATCATTTAACATCCTTTTAACTCATTATTACATTTTTACAATTTTGCAATGTTTGGACTTTAGCAATTAAAATTGTTGTTTTAGACTAACTGACACTACGGGTGGACAAACCCATAGAAAAAGTTGTCCGATTGAGCTGAAACTTGGTCCATCGATGTGGGGGGTGCTATTCCATTTATTTTGAGCACAAATACCCCTATCAAAAGTCCAAGGACCTAGATTTTACAATATTTGCTAAAAAATAATCAATTAATTAAATAATTAAACCTCCAAACTGAGGGAAATTTAATTAAAAATTAATTCATTAAAAAAAAATGACTTAGATTCGACGGAATTCCGCGAAAATTTCTAATATGTCTTGCATGGTAATTTACAATGATTCCCTATAATAGTTACCAAAAGATAAACCCACTAGAACATCGTTCACCACTTTGGAGGAATTATTGCAAGTGTGAGGGAAAAACTCAAGGGAAATCAATAAGGCTGAAAATCCCAATTGATAACCTGAGGATAAAAAACCCTTGGTGAAAGGAACTCTCCCAGTGAACCAATCCCAAGGTAACTAACCTAGACATGACTCATGCAGACCTATTACATTATTAACCCACATAGGGGTGCGGAAATTCCAATTACAAAAAGAAGTGTTGGGGCCAAACATGCCCTGTAGAACCAAAGTCTTTGAAAAAATTGCATCTAATGACGCATCTCTTCATGGAACATGGAGTTGACCACCTGTGTTGGAGAGGCGGTCAACACATAGGACTTCGGGTCATAATTTCATTATCCATGGCTAATCATGTTGATGGCACTGATTGGATGGGGAGAACCAAAGAACAATGGATTTTACCAGAGGCTAGGGAAATATCGTGCAACAAAATACACAACCTTATGGCACACTTCGGATCCAAATAAAAGGAAGGAGAATGATATAATATTTTTCATGTTCTATGATGAGATGCATGAGAAAATGGAAAACAAATGGAGAATACCACCGAAAGTTGTGAGAGAGAATCAATAAATAACAAATTTTCAAGCTTCAAGGCATAACATGTGGATTCAGGCTAAGAGGGACACTAAAAAGGAATGGTTTCAGTTGAGATATTGTGTCACAGGAGAAGAAGTGGAGTGGGTTATGAAGGATTGGCCTGAAGAGTGGAAGGTTCCAGTAATCCCAAAGAAAGTACCAAAATATAAACAACAAGTACTGATGGGACCTTTGCAACAATCAACTAGCCCAACAAAAAATACAAGGAAATCTATAGAGTCCACAAAATAAACAAGGGGTAGCACAATAACTAGAAAACCAAGGAATACAAAAACTATACCCAAGGCTTCAACTCATGAAAAGAAGCGTGCAAAATAAATAAATAGAGGAACGCAACCTGATACCAATATTCCCATGCAGGAGGAAATAAGAGGTGAAAATTTCCGAGATGTGGATATGTCAGCTCAAACTGCATAGAAAGAGACATCGAAAAGGAAAATAATAGTGTTTTAGACAACATGACAACATAAGAAAATGAAGCAACATAAGGAAATTCCTCATCTTACACTTACAGAGGATGATGCAGAATTAGTAGAAGAAAAAGTGCATGATCGCACGACATAAGCTTGGTATGATTCTAAGAATTAGAGGGAGGATATAGTGATGAAATTGACAAGGGTCAAGGATGCATTGGAACAATTTTATATTAATACAACAAAAAAAAAATATCATGCATAACAACAACAAACCTCTTAGGAAAGAATAATTCCAGAACAAGAGACATTACAGACCATAGTTATGGGGAGTGAAAATTTATGTATTACCCAGGGGATGTTGCAGGTAGATGAAGCTAAAACACCAAGACCACTGCATGATATAGATCATCTGGACTTGGCACTGCAAAATATTCCAACTAAAGCATTGTACAAACTACATATAAGTGTTGCACATGAAATCTAATCAAGGGTTCGTGCAAATTCCACAAGCTTACAGTTGGCCAAGGAAGTAAATAATACATTGGAGATAACTCTTGACCAAGTGAAGTTCGAGGGGGATGAAACAAAGAAGCATGTTGGAAGAATAGAGAAACAAATTGAAAAAGTATTTAAAACCATTTCTGACAGTGCACAAGGAGAGAATATACCCACAGAGGGTAAAATTGAGAAAATAGCACAAGCTATGGAGGCTTACAGAAGCCAAATTACAAAGTTGAGAGAACTCTTAGTACCTATTACTCCACCATAAGTAATAATAGAAAGAGATCAGGAGGCTAAAGTTCATACATAAATTATTGTTCCCGTAATCCAAGAAATAACATAGCTTTACAATAAGAAAATGCGGTTATAGACAAACGTTCAGGAGGATGGGAAATTAGAGGAATTGGACCAAAAATAAGAAAGGATAAATATTATGATGTAAGAATTGAAGAAGAAGTAGAAAACTATGATAATAGCTGATAGACTAAAAAGTGCACAAGAGATGAATAATTTGTAGGCAGAGCTTAACTCCATACAAGTAGATAAGCAGTTAAGGCAGGCTCAGTTAGAACCTTTACAAGAAGGAGTAGAATAGATGCTCATTGAGATTGACACAACAAAGGGAAAAATTGAACAAGTTGGCTTGGAGAGTGGGGAACTTTTGAAGGAATACATTCCTGCGCAGTCTGTGGAGATTATAGAAAAAAATAACGCGAAAATAAAATCACAAGTAGAAGAGATTTCAAAAAGGTTTCAAGAGCTTGAGAAGTCAGTACAGGAAGCACACACTACCTAAGTTGCTCAGGATGAGGCACATGTGAGTTTTGTGGGATTTTTGGTGTAGGCCATTTTGAGGAAAATCACAGTAATTAATGAAGGAAGTTATGTAATGGACCAAAGAAGGAGTGCGCGCTGAAAAAAAGGGGAAAGTAGCACCAGGAAACTAGGAAAGTCAACTGTCAGGAACAAATAAAAAATTAAAATCCATATTTTCCAGTTTGTGAGGCAATCTTTCCCTTGTTGATGCCATCATATTTTAATCCTTTTGAACCTGTCTTAGGCTACATGGAATCTTTAAGCCTTGTCTCACTGATCATATGAGAGAAATCGTCCTTCCAATGCATGTGGGAGGACACATATTTATCATAATTATTTGAAGATGTGGAAGGGGCAGTGTCGGCTTTCTTTTTGAAAGGGGCATAGTAGGCCTCACTTTTCAACCTTTTATTTGAATAGCTCATTCATGCATGATTAATTGATTAGAAAATAGTTCCTTTAACAACCATACATGACAACTCTTTTAAAAATATGAAATAGATTTTGGATCAGCAACATATCAAACTCATGCAATCCAATCCATATAAATTGTTTAATTGTTGTCAATGAGCAGGGGGTGAACAAAATGTCCTGGGATATGCGAGGGATTTTACTTAGAAAAAAATGATAAAATGAAGGGGAAAAGAACACGATTAATGCTCAAAGACAACAAACAATAAACTGTAATGAAGACCAAAGAAAACATCACTGTGATCCAACCAAGAAAATGTAACTTCCAACTTCTTCAATATAGAATTCTCCTTGACTGTAATCAATTTTAGTACAGGGAGTGAAGAATGAATGTGGGAAGGCGATGGGGTTGTAATTAGTGAAAAATTGAAATAATGGTGGGGAAAGAGAGTGGGTAATGTTCATAAAATTAATTAAGTAATCCGTAAACTGTAAAAGGAAATACACCAACCAAATGACCACTGTTACCCAAACACAACTACCATGTATAGTCCAAACAACTCTGTGCATTAACTTGCTCACTGTTCGTAATTAAATATTTGACACAGTCTCATAAAAAAACAATATGCATTTCATCTGTAGGGGAGCTCTGTTCCTCTCATTTATCCATTTAATATTTTAAAACAATTCCCAAATGCATAAATAGTCACTTATTTCCACTATGTTCAACACCAAAATCAACCACTACTCACGAATTATTTCAATTATCAAATACAACTCAAAGGTCATGCTCAATTCTATCTTTTAATTCATTTAATAATTAAATTGCAATGCGGTTATACTGTCACAACACCCATGCCTATGACTATTAAAATGCATGATATTCATTTAACATACATAGTGGATAGTCAACGCAATAATCCATATTTAAATTGAAAAGATCCTGACATGCGATTTAAACACACAGACAAAAATCACCACTTCAACTCACGCTATGTTGTGGAATACACAAAACCATTCAAAAAAATGCAAGTGTATTTCTGTGACTGTACATGTCTAATTTTCTTTGGCTCTAAACATTAAAAATGTTGTTTTATCCATCGAATACCACAAGGCAGAAAAAACATGCCCAATATCATAACACAAGTCAATCAAAATGCAGCAAAGCCATGTTTACAAACCCGTGACCTTCTATTGTCGTGGGAAATCCCCCTACAGCCTAGAATTTAGGGTTATATTATGCATGCATATAAGATGGAAAGAATCCTACTTTCTACCGTCATCCTAGACTTAATCCCCATTTCTTTCAAGAAAATACATGGTTATATGAACATACCTTGTTCCGGGCGTTCGATGTCAATCCTTCTTCACGTTTTATCACTTGTTGGCAACTATTCTCTCAAGACTGTCCTCCATACAAAACAAGCAACAAACTCTACATGCATTTGTTCTATAGATTAATGGGTTAGAGATTCAAACATATATTTGCTAAACTATGAAGAAGTCATATAGTGGGACGGGAAAAACATTTTTTTATTATTAACTTTAATGAATCAACTTACAATGTCGAGACCAGCCACTGCTCTGCGAACCTGATCCTGGGCTCCTCTTCAAATGTCCTCCAACTTCTTTGCTTTGTATCTCTCTTTGCACAAGGATGGATAAAGGGTTGGGACAATGGGAATGTGAAATTGGGTAGAGTTTCTTTACTCTTCTTCTCCTCTTCCAAATGGGGCCCCTAATCCTTCTTTTATAGGCTAGAAGAAGCTAGGTATTTGGGCAAACCCTTGGCCATGCATGGTCGGAAGATTTAGTTAACTCACCCAAAGATGTGTGTTCCATTGGAAAATTTCCTTTATTCATGCTTCTAAAGGTCCACATGGGTTGTAGTGGGTCAGCTAGCATGGACACTGTAGATCCACGCGGGCTGTAGTTGGTCAGCTAGCGTGGACTTTAAAAAATGGAGTTTTTAGAAGAGTTGTTTAGTAGTGTTTTGGCAAAGAAGGAATATGAGATGGCCTGATGCCAGGTAAGCATGTATGATGAAAATTAGGGTTATAACAAATGCCCCCTAATGTGTGAGGTTAGAAGAGCATCTGATGGCCAAAATACATTATATCTTTAATGATGTGCCGAACAAGTGAGCCCAGAGAACCAGGAATTAGGAGGCGCCATCTGAAAAATAACAAATGTCTCACCGAGGCGGGCATACCCATGCCCAGGATAGAATAAACACATGGCTACCAATCAAATACGCTGTATATCCATGTCATATAACTATATAAAGTGTAGCCGTGAACAATACACAATGGAGATACATCTCGAAATAAAAAAGATATACATGTAGAGTATCCATCTTCGTACAAGCTGAAAAGGCCTGATGGCTGGAGATGAGGGCTTCAGAGCTCGAGCAACAACTTCAAAATCTTTAAAACTTGGGGAGGAGTGTAATATGAGTGTACGACTTCACTACCTGGAGGTCTTCGACTGCTCGTCGGTCATGGACTAGATAATCATGATGATTAGATTGGAGGCTTCATTGATTTTGAACAAAGACTTGATTGGATGTTCAGGATGGATGGGTATGAGGGCAAGAGACAAATTGCAAATGGGTCAACTCAGGCTTGGTAGAAAATTCCCTTGGACAACAACACGATAAATGATGAGACTTAGGCAACATGGAATTAATCATAAGTTTACGAAGCAGGAGGAAACAAAAACTCTCCATATATTTGGAAGAATACCCAAACGGAGGAGGACACAACTCTATGTAGCGAGAACAACTTCCTAAGGTTGTATTACATCCAAGGGTTTGATGAACAAACAGACAGATGTGTTTTATCCAAGGGTGACTCATTATGCTACTAATAAAGAAAATACTTTTCCCTTCCTGTTTTTGGGGTATATAAGATTTTTTGTCTTTTTCAATAATTTTGGAAAAAGAATAAAGGAATGTTATGTTATAAGGGAGGAATGAGTGTTACAAACATACAAGTTCAAGGCGCAAGGACAAGACTGATGTTCAAAATAATGATACTCGGGAAAAATCCTCTGGGGGCCAAGGGTGTTAAGACGCAGAAGCAAAGTGCTACAGGGCTGACGTATAAGGTATGAAAACATGGTTAACAAAACACACAATGGTAATGTCCTTCGATGTAAGTTTAACGAGCCCAGAGAAGGTAAGATCAGTGGTTTTTCATATTTAGAGAGTCTGAAAAAAGCTAAAAGGAGACTCCATTGGGGTACCTTTTTCGAAGATAGTCTAGTCGGTTCGAAAAAGGGGTAAACTAGCATCGACAAGACGTCTATTCAAAACCATTTTAATGAGTGTGATAAGGACAAGATCAGTCGGCCATTTTTTCATTTTTAAGGAGTCTGAAAAAATCTTAACTATGGACTCTGTCAGGAATGTTCTTCTGGACCAGTTTAACGAGTGTGAGAGAATAAGGTCACTCAACAATCTTTTCAATTTTAGGGAGTCTGAAAAGAGCTTAACTATGGACTCCGTGGGGGTTCCTTTTTCGTAAATTTAGTCCCTCAAGCCCGAAAAAGGGGTAAAATGATACATGAGAGTACTCTTCTAAGGAACTGAAGTTCCATAGAGTATACCTTTGTTCGTACAGTTGACCGTCTGGACCGAAAAAGGGGTAAACTACCGTCGGACAGACATGACTTCAAATTTCAGTTTAACGAGCATGAAATGCCACAAGATCACTTGGCAATATTTTCATGTTTAGAGGGTCTGAAAAGGGCTTAAAAGAAGACTCGTAGAGGTTACTTTTCTCAGTTAATCTGGACGAGATTGAAAAGCATAAATGCAGTCTCGCCGGATGTTGCTTTCGGATCTCAAAGCGAGCTTGAAAATCAACAAAGTTAGCTCATGATCAACTCTTTGTGGGTCGATGCCTGGCATCTCCTTGGGGGAGCAGTATGCTCCGATGAAAACATTGTCTATGATGTCAGGGGTTCTGGAGATATTGATAGGTATCGTTTCAACAATGATTTCCATATTACCCTCAGCATAGATCTCGTGTGTAGCTAAGGGATTAATAGGACAAGACCTATCTCTAGTCATAGTCAAGGTGAATTCTCCATCCTCGATTCTTCTTAACTCTGGGAGGAAGTATGATCTATGATGAAGATCATCCCAGGGTTTGTCCAGACTAGTCATTGCCTCAATTATAGCTTCATTAGAGGGCAAGACTAAGTCTAATGAATCAGTGTCAGCGAGAGAACCCTCAGCCCAAATAGGCTTTAGAAGTGGATCGAACTCTTATGCAGGAGTTGGATCAGTGTTGGCCGAAGCTTGCTGGACTAAAGAGTACGCTACTTTAGCTACGGATAAGGGCATGGACATGCCCGGGTGCCTTGTCCCATCCATCATGACCGATGGGGAAGGAAGTATCCACAGATCGTCGAAGTAAGTCGTGCGGAACGATGAAACTTGAAAAATATCAACCTTATGGTGATTAGATATAAACTTGATATCGCCTTGAGGGGCGGGTAATCGAAGGTACCCATCAAATATGGGCACAAACCAATCCCTACGTTGACTACGCCTAGTTGAGGATTATCAATCATCGGGACCGTGGATGCCCCCAATGAAGGGTCAAGTCTGGAGAAAGACAATTGATCGATGGTCACTATCCGGCCCTCGTGTGGAAACAACAAGACCCAGAAAAGTGTAGCAACCACAACTTGCATGGAATAAGTCCAACTCCTTCCTAGCAAGAGGTTATAGTTGAGGGGCGCATCAACTACCTCTACCTAGACACACATGGTCTTCCCTCCTAACTGCATGAGGAAAGAGGGAATGATACCATGTGGTCGAAATGAATGACCGTCGAAAGTAGTGAGGAGAGTAGGTGACGGAGACAAAACGGGTTGGCCAACGACCTTCCAACATGCCAACGACATAACGCATGTCGAGGCTCCCTCATCGACCACCGTGCGGAAGATATTTCGAGTAAAATTTTTCATGGGATAAGCCACTACTATATGAAATGCTACGTGGTAAGGCAGACGAGGTTTTAGGTTGGTTGTATCCAACATGATTGTACCCAGATTACAAGTCTTAGTAGATCCTAAATCGGTTAACAAGGCTTTCCTCTGGGAAGGGAAACTTTGGAGGACCTCCAAAGAGGACATCGCACAAGGGGTTTGTGATAAATATTCCACCACAGAATAGTTCTGGGCGGCCCTTACGTTTGGGTTGTGAGAATCTTTTTTGAACGTGCCTTTGGGAATGCATGTCATTGTTTCGCCCAACGTCTTCTCAATTTGTAGAGGAAGAGATGTGATTTCAGCTTCTTTTCCCTTCTCAGAAGTGCTTGGTTTACTATAATCATGCGCTCTAGTCGATATAAAAGAATCACCCTTCACCATATATACATTCACGGATGCGGGGTTGTTCGAAGATGGAGAGGGTCCTTGGCTGCCCCCTTCTGTGCTTGCAGGGGCTTGGGTTAGATTTTTCCCATGTTGAAATGGATTGGTTAACACAACAGGTTGTTGCTGCGTCACAAACTTTTGAGATTCTGCAAGCCAAGGACATAGATGGGTTGAGTGGTCTTCCGTGCATAAGTTGCATGGATACCTCACCTTTCGTTTCTCAGTGTTGTCCCCGCCAACATTATCGATAGGTTTTTTATCCCCCTTACCCTTCTTTCATTGTTTTTTATTTCCTTCAGGTTGTTGGGTGGCCTTTGGATTAGTCGATTGCACTGTGTGTGCATCCGAAGTTTTGGTAGGGGGAGTAGAAAAAGTAGTAGTTTCGCTGGCCGTTGTGTGTTGTATAGACAACTGCTGCAACTTCTTTGTCAATTGTTAAGTTGGATTTGTTTGTGATGAACCAACAATACCATCGGCATGTGGTCCAACTCTCTGTCTAGTGTTATCAAGTATTGAGCGTGGTGCATCTGGCAAGATCTTGTATAATAAACTGGACTGAGAATAGATTAGCTCAAGTTGTTGAGCTCTCATGATGGCATATTCTTCGAAAAATACTCCTAACATCGCGACATCTTAGGAAAAATGTGGGACCAAAGACTTAATAAACCACCCGAGCAGGAATGCTGGTGGGACTGGTACCTTAATTAAACTCTTTTGGTGTCTCTATTCTCGAATGTGATCAAAGATATGGTCCGCTTTTGTTTGTGATAAATTGGCCAACAATTCGGTGCCAGCATCGTATCTCACAGGTAACTAGAAATGGTTTAGGAAAGCCATCGCTAGTTCACCGAAGGAAGAGTATCTTGAGCGATCGAGCTCAATGTACCATTTCACGACACTCCCAATGAGAGTATGCTGAAACAATCGCAACTGTACGGAGTCGTATTTCAATGAGTTAGATGAGAACCAAAGATGTAAGGTAGTCACATGATCTCATGGATCTTCGTTAGTATTGGCTTCAAACTTCGGGATGTCCGAAGGCAACTTCGTCGACATAGGAGGCCAACGCAGATCGTGATAGATAGGGTCATTCAACAATCTTGTCAAGTCTGGCAAATGCAAAGTTTCCAAGAAGGGTAGTTTGGGTTGTTGGTGATAAACTGGGAAAAAGGGGCCTGGAGTTTGACTGGCACCAGGTTGCCAGGAAAAGTTCAGCTGTTGGCCTAGATTTTGGTAGAAACCATGGCCATGGATAGCATATGGATTTTGTGTGTGTGGAGACATCATCGACTGATTTCCAAAATAGGACATAGATGGTTGGGCATGAATTACATTAGAAGGAGTTTGGGAAGGTTTTCCCCATGTCGGTCCCATGGGGATAGGCATAGTGCTTTGTCTGGGGTTCCATTGATTGTGAAAAGAATTACCCTAGATCAACATTCCTGATGAGGGAACTGATCCCTGCCAAGAATTCCAAGGCCCTGATGGGGAAGAAGTTCCTGGGTGTGTCCCCTGTGCAGGAATAGTACCCTACATAGGAATAGGTTGTCTGAAACTGGGGTTGCCCCCAGTTGGGAAAGTAGCTATGAGAAGGCATTGTTACCAAACACACCGAACAAGGAAAACAATGTCGAACCTACCGACATATTATGTGAAGGTGGTCCTTGACTCCCCGCTCCAAATAAACTATGGTGTGCAGGTGGCTTGACAGATTGTTGATGCGTGTCACCGAGGGAAGGGGATGAAGGAGGTATATGACCTCCCCCATAAGGGAAAGCATTAAAAGGAGTAGGAGTTCCCCCCATGTGTCCTTGCAGAGGAGCATTAGAGCTCCCTGCCCCCAGACCTGAAGTCTGTGAAGTTGAGTAGGAAAGTACAGGACTTGTACCTGAACTAGGCATCCTGTATGAGAACTGAGGGTCTGTCGCACTTGGTGTGAAAGGGGTTGTGGCCGCCGCCAGAGATGAGATTGGATCACTGTGCGATGTAGAGGCAGTCGAGGCCATGGTGGCTCGGACCAGTGACGGTGGGTTAGGAGGTGGAAACTCTCCTGTGGTGACAACTGTAGTGGGAATTGAAGAATTCCCAGAAGGAGTAATAGCATTTGTTTCCATTGCTGTGTGTGACACTTTCTGGCACTCGTAAGGATGAATCAATACGATGGTGGGTGTTGAAAGATCAATGGCAGAGGTTTCAACCAGACCAAAATCTTTCACTCCAAGGTCTAAAACGTTCGATTCCTCTGGATGTTGGTCAAGCACAATTTCTTGTGACCCAGTCGCTTCAAAAGACCCTTGTTGGTCTAGCTTTCTCCTTAGTGGCGGCGGGGGTGGCTCTAGTGTAACCGACGGCATGCCAAGAAGCCTTTGTGACCGACGGAGCTCATTATCCTCCACTTTGTGAGAAGATCAAAGACACTCTAGGGTATTCTAATCGTTCAAAAGCAACGCACACTAAAAAATTCCCTATAAGATAAGACAGGCAAACACTAAATTAATTGGAAGAACAATTACAACAAGCAACACTAGAGAAACTTACCGGTGCAAGTGAAACTCAAAAACAGAAGCACCCTCTGGGTGTAATCTGCAAAGCGTGGCCCGATGTCTATCCTAAGTACCATGGTATACCCCTACAATCACCTATGTATGTCCCTAAAAAAGATAGACAACTAGGTTGCCAGAGCGTGAACAATCACCAAGCGGGTATAGTCGAAAGTCGGGTAGACCACAATGAGCAGGGTATTGAGCCCGAAACCTGTCAAGGTTATCGAGAGTAAGTGTTATGAAAGACAAATAAGGACCTCGAACGGATTCGAGACCCACGAAGGCCCATGGAAAATGCAATCGACGAAATCCCAAGACAAGCCCTCTATATGTGTTTTCCACTACGATTGGTCCAACTTTGGAGGGGTTATCTCCGCTACCTTTCCGCATGCGACCTCGTTTTTATCCCCTGTGTTAGAGGGGGGTCCTGGATAAATTTCACGATAGTGGACTTGGACACTCCCTAACTCAGACTCCAATGTTTGATTTTAATGGCCTTGAAGAGTTTCCTCTCCAACCTAATCCAAGGCCCTAATCTTGAACTAGTTGGTTAACCCTACAAACATAAAAGTCTAATAAATTTTAGATTTAGTGTTAATTTTATGGCTTGTCCTATGTCAAAGGGTATGAAAGTGAAACTGATGATGTTTGAAAGACGAAAGTAAAAATGAACAAAAAGATGGAAACAAAAAACTTCACTTACTGCAAAATTTCAACAACTTTTCAATTTTTTTTTTTTAAATTTTCTAAGATCGTTTGAATAGAAAAATCAAAGTAAGATTTCACTCGACTACGAGCTACTTACGATCTAAGTAAACTATCAATAACTTATGAAAGAAAATACTTTTCCTTGGTTACTAATGTAAAACAACACTTTTCAACCAAACAAGAAAATGAAATATTTTTTTTTTATTTGAATACTGACAAAGAAAAAAGGAAAAATATCAACAAGTCAAAAACCAAGAAAAAATTCTGGCCT
Organism: Picea engelmannii; assembly: GCA_009831015.1. Classification (NCBI taxonomy): domain Eukaryota; kingdom Viridiplantae; phylum Streptophyta; class Pinopsida; order Pinales; family Pinaceae; genus Picea; species Picea engelmannii. The sequence continues at coordinate 619,452 of ML786487.1, read as the reverse complement.
AATCGCAGATCGCAAAGAATCACTTCAAGAAATCACACACTAGCAACTTTAAAAAAGGACTCTCACACTTGTCTAAAAACCCTAAAAAAATAAATTTGATGACAACTTTTAAATGAAAAAAGAAATCTATGGCTAAGATCAACCCTAAGCTACTAACTACTAGGATAGAGATTCAAAAACCCGAGAGGTATAACTCTTGTAAAGGGAAAGGATGACTGCCTCACCCTCAACAAAAACTATCCTGCATAAACACACTACTAACAATTCAACAACAAGCGTGTGCACGCGAGTTGTGTAGATCCAGAGGGCGTGTACAGACGTGTTGGCCTTATACAGGCCACATGTATATCTAAAACTCTGAAACAAATAAAAACAAACAATCCAAACTAGAAAGAGACCATTGATATTGAGAACCAGGATCTCTTGAAGGCTTAGACACTCTCTTTAACAAAAGAAAGGAAAACAATGTAAGGAAACAATTCGTAAAACAAACCAATATGAGATGAGACTGCAAACAACCAAGACTAGAAAGAGTTCCAGAAAACCCCTGAGAATGACTGATTCTGATAGGGAAGAGGATGACTGCCTCAATTTTTTTTTGGAATCTACACGCTACTGTTACTTCTTCAGCTAGCGTTTACATGCAAGCTGTAAGAAAGTAGGGCGCGGGTACACGCATGTAGACCTTATTTAGGAAACGTGCCCCTCTGTGGGTCTCAAAAAAACACAGTCAAGCAAATAATAGAGATAGCTGGTATGGAAGACCAGACTCTCTGTTAGCTCAGACTTTGTAGAAACTTCAAAAAACAGGAAAGAAAACCAGTCTTTTAAAACTACCCAAAAATATTCCCAAGAACCCTAGAGACTTCCCCAGTATGGTCTCCAATTCTATTATGGTGGGAAATCCCCCTACAGACTAACATTTAGGGTTATATTATGCATGCAGATAAGACCGAAGGAATCCTACTTTCTACCATCGTCCCAGACTTAATCCCCATTTCTTTCAAGAAAATACATGGTCATATGAACATACCTTGTTCTGAACGTTTGATGTCGATCCTTCTTCACATTTGATCACTTGTTGGCAACTATCCTATAAAGACTATCATGCGTACAAAACAAGCAACAAAATCTACATGAATTTGTTCTACAGATTAATGGGTTAGAGATTCAAACATGTATTTTCTAAACTATGAAGAACTCATATAGTGGGATAGGAAAAGCATTTCTTTATTATTAACTTTAATGAATCAACTTACAATGTCGAGACCGACCACTACTCCACGAACCTGATCCTGGGCTCCTCTTCAAATGTCCTCCAACTTCTTTGATTTGTATCTCTCTTTGCACAAGGATGGCTAAAGGGTTGGGACAATCAGAATGTGCAATTGGGTAGATTTTCTTTACTCTTCTTCTCCTCTTCCAGTGGGACCCCTAACCCTTCTTTTATAGGCTAGAAGAAGCTAGGTATTTGGGTGAACCCTCGGCCATGCACGGCCAGAAAATTCAGTTAACTCACCCAAAGCTATGTGTTCCGTCGACAACTTTTCTTTTTTCATGCTTCTGAAGGTCCACGTGGGATGCAGTGGGCCAGCTAGCATGGACACTGTAGATCCACGTGGGTTGTAGTGGGTCAGCTAGTGTGGACTTTTAAAAATGGAGTTTTTAGAAGAGTTGTTCAGTAGTGTTTTGGCAAAGAAGGAATCTGAGATGGCCTGATGCCAGGTAAGCATGTATGGTGAAAATTAGGGTTATAACACCTTCTCTAATGGCACAATCAAATAATATCGATAACAAGTACAATGGATAACCAGGGCATAATTACCACGATGCAACATTCCCATTTGAAAATTTTAAAAAACACAGTCACAATATCATTAATTTAACCTATCGTGTCGAGCTATCAATTCAATACAAGGAGGAAACAACAATATTGTTCAATTTAATCAAACTGCAACAAAACCCTATTGTGCAAAACTTGTGCCCATCCTTGATGACACAATAAAAAAAACATAACATATACAGTGGATGGAAATTCCATAGTCATCCTGGTTGCAATAACCATTTGGCCATTAAAAACACATAGTCACAGTAATCATTGACTCATGGTGTAGGAACTCCACACATATCAATGCCTCACATGTGAAACATCATTAATCAATTGTAAACTAATGTTGAGTTAACATTCTGATAACTTCTATGCAAAATACAGTGACTGTGTATCAATCCCCAATCTTCAATAAACTAATTTCAATGTTGAGCTTATCAATTGGACTATCATAATAACCAATCGTAGTGACTACAATCAAAACAACTGTTAGGATAATCAACAGAGGCAAGTCGATAATAGAAGATTATGTACAATACACCACCAACTCATAGCCATTGACCATGTATCTGACATGACATAATGGGTTTCCTTTATCAAAACTGAGCTTTGAGTAATCAAGGTTTGGGCCTGTAGACCAACACAAGGAGACATGGAGTCGACTCTCGACATCAGGTGAGAACCTCTGAGACCCATGGTGAATGCACATGCTATACCACAAATGTCTTCATAGACAGTGTGACAATCCCCGTGATAGAGGAGACTATGAATAGAGGGGTAAGGCTCCATTTTGATTTTGTAACGACACCTAGAAAACGTAGGGTATAACCCTCATGGACTTCCCAATCAAACCAATAATGTTGAGATAGGACAAGGCTGAGAAATAACAGTCACATTAAGAAATCCCTTTGGAAAATAGCCATCACAACCCCCTATGTGACATTAGTAACATGAATGAATTCATACCCAAGTGAAGCAAAGTTCATGACACAAGGCATTCCAAAAACCCATTGAACCCCATAATGGAAAATGACCGGGTATGGTGATACGAAAATGTGGAGACAGTTGTCTAGCCTAGACCAAACGAAACCCTCGTTATGGCTGCTAACACTCAAAACGACCCAATACATTGTAACTTCAGACATTACTACGATGAAAACCCACACCAATCATCCAGGAAAATATCACCAAAATACACAGTTTCCAGACTTTAAAGAAAGCACGAACCCATACATATTGAGCCACTATCTATTTCATAACCAAAGCAAATTCATGGATGGCCAAAAATACATATATGTAACAAAGAGCACCTTAAAAATGCGAATTGGCTAAGCGGTTCTCCCTCTGCTTGAAAGTCAGAGCCTAACCACAACAAAATCAGTTGAAACAATAGCCCAACTAGGGTGGCAACCAGTGAAAGGAGTAGGAGTGACGTGAAATAAATGGATGTCATCTCCACACTCAAACTCATCCAGTTCTTTAGTATGCACCAACCACTAATCCATTAATCTTCCCAATTGAACCATGCATTGAAATAAACTTCCCTTAATTGCCAAGAGCGTCACCCACATATTACCATTTCCAACTATACTATAATGTATAACAACTATATTTCCATAGAACACAATAAATCACATAACTATTAATTGTTGTCTAGGGTTCACAGTGATCATTTTAATGCATTTAGTGTAAAATGTTAGTATAAACCACTTCCTTCCTTTTGCATTTTTTTGTTTATATTTCTTTATTTATTTTCAATTTCTCTTTATTTGTCGTTACTAACATGTGTCTTTTGTAGGTGTCAAAGTAATGAATCCAGGAACATATAACAATGACAATAATATATATCATAAGCCATCATGTCATTTGAGTCTAAAACAAGAGAACAAACATGTATTATCCCTCATCCATCTGTCGTGAATAGGACCAACATCGATCATCAATCATTTTCAATCTTGTAAGCAATGTCGAACAACAATTAAACATCAAATAAGACCTAGATCTAATCCTCCAACCTACAAGGGGGTTCCACCTACTAGTATATATATATTATTAGCTTATATTTAATAGGCTTCAACAATACTTTGCGGGCAAAATCCTCGTTGCGATTTTAATCGTCAACAAACTGGCGACTCCACAGGGAAATTTGTTTTCAACATATTTAGAACTCAGAAATCATGGTTTCTCATACAAGAATAGTAAATTTAGAAGATATAACCAGAATAATTGTGCAACAGGGGGAAGTGAGCGGATTTAATGGAAAAATGATCGGGAATTTGGGAATAACTCATGAAAAATGTTAAGTATGAGGGGGTTTATCCCTGTATGCATAATCATTCAACCAGAATCATCTCTTGCTCCAAGGAGAAAAATTAATGGACCTGCTCTTTTATTTTTCAAATGGATGAAGAAATGGAAAGAATAAGTGGGAGATAACCAATCTCTTTATAAGATAACAATGAAAGAAGATAACAAATCCAAGTATGTTTTCAGGGGAAACATCATAACAATGTGTAAGATTGATTTTTATTGACTAACAATATCTTGCAGGAGTGTCACTGTGGCAGAACTAATCCAACATATTATTCTTGGCCAAAATCAATTAAAAAGATGGCAAGGCAATAAAAATCCTAACTTAATAAAATTGAAGAAAAATAAAATAGCAGAAATAAAGTGACAAAAATATAAAAGTAGTAGGAGATGCTTAAAACATAAATTAACTGTTGTAAGAAGAAAAGAAAAAAATAAATGAAAATTGAAAGCAAAGCTAGACTACTAAAATACAAAAAATCCAAACAGCATTAGAGATTTTCAGGTTGGTTCCATGTAATGCTTCAAGTGATAACCGTTAGTGTTGTAGGAAAACAATCGCTCCTATAAATATTTTAGAATGTAAGAATTGGTACCTAAGACAAAAGCGATCTTGAAAGGACCCAGCCATAATTTCTGAAATTTTGAATGTCTTCCCCTATCAGCGTGAGCTGAATCCCATAGAAAAACTTTTTCATTGACCTTAAACTTGATAGTATTGACACTCTTGTTGAAATACTTCTTAATAGTTTGTTGTCTCCTTTTAATGTTATCCAAAGAAAAAATCATTTTCTCTTCCAAATCTAGTAGCACATTTATCCTTTGTGAAACATATGAAGAATTTAATTCTTTGATCTGTAGGATTAAACTTAAGGAAGAAAGTTCCATCTCAGTTGGAAGGAGGGATTATTGACCATAAACAAGCTAGAAAGGAGTGCAACCAGTGCTTACCTTGGCGGTAGTTCAATCTACCCAGAGGGCGTAAGTGAGGAGGGTGTGCCACTGACGAGGCTTGTCTTTGATGGGTCTTTTGATGATTCTTACCATATTTTTGTTGGTAGACTCAGCTTGCCCATTTCCTTGGAGATAATAAGCTGTTGAGGTGAAATGTTTAACCCCCAATTTAGCTAAAAATTGAGTCATCTTAGCAGAAATGAAAGAAGGACCATTGTTTGTAATAATTTCCAATGGAAGACCAAATCTAGAAAAAATGTTATTTTTGAGGAAAAAAATTACTTGATCATCTATGGAATTATTAAGTGGGACAAATTCATCCCATTTTGTAAAATAGTTTGTGGCTGTCAAAATAAAACTTGTCCAGCTGAAGAAGGAGGATTAATAGGACCAATAAAATCCAATTCCCACTTTGAAAAAGGAAAGTTTGGTAGGATAGGTTGTAATGGCATGGTTCACAGGAGTTCTTTCCCAACAAATTTTTTTCACTTGTTACAAGATCTCGAAAAAACATAATAGTCACGAAATATGGAAGGCCAATAGTATCCTTTTATAATAATCTTGAAAGTAGTGGTTTTTGTAGAAAAATAAACATGAATGCCAGAACTTGAAGAACCATGAGCTTCTTGCAACAGTTTATGTGCATATTCATTGTTTACATAGCGAAGCAACACACCATTGACAGATCTTCAAAATAATAAGTCTCCTATAATGACGTATCTTGTAGATTCAAGACATAGTATTCTCCTTTGATGAGTGTCTAAGTTGTCTAGAAATCTTTGGTTCTGTAAATAATAAACCAAATTCTCGAACCAGGGATTTTCAGACACAGGAAGGATATGATCATCCATGTAAAAGAGAGATGAAAGGGAACTATATTCTTCATCAATTTCTTCACCATTCTCAGCATTTTGAGCTAAGTGAAGGGACAAGTCACGTCCCTTGATAGTGGTATAAGTCACGATATTCAAATCATGATCCTGGATCTTGGCAAGCCAATGTGCAAGCTTTCCTGAAAGATAAGTCTGTGAGAGAAAAAAATTGATAGCAGGTAAAGGGACCTTTACCAACGTATGCTTACCTAAGATCAAGCGGCGAAACTTTTCAACATCGTTAACAAGAGCAAAAGCTTATTTCTTAATAAAATAATATTTAAATTCATCATCAAACAAACTTTGACTGATATAAGCCATTGGTTTTTCATTTCCTTGGTCATCATTTTGCATAAGAACAACATAAACTACATCCTTAGTGGAATTAGTATATATTGTGAATTCCTTCTCAAAATCTAGCTTCTCCAAAACCGTTGAGGAGTTGATCTCTTTCTTGATCCCTTCAAAAGAATTTTCAACATCATATGTCCAAGAAAAAGAACGATCTTGCTTAAGAAGATTATGAATTGGCTTGACCATCAAAGAAAAATCTGGAACAAACCTACGAAAATTTTTAATAACCCCCATAAAATATTGAACCTCCTTTTTGGAAGTGGGAGCAGACAGATTAAGGATAGCAACAATCCTTCCAAGATCAATGCTTATTCTTGAATCGGAGACTATGTGTCCAAAGAGATTTCCCTCGGTAATGCCAAAAATGGACTTGGAAGGATTTAGAGAAATGCCAAATTTCCTACATCGCATGAGAACTTTTCTCAAATGACCAAAATGATCTGATTGGATTTTAGAGTACATCGTTAAGTCATCAAGGTAGATTCAAATGATCTTACCGATCAAATCGTTGAAATCTATTTACATAGCTCTTTGAAAGGTGGCACCTGCATTAGATAATCCAAAAGGCATACGTTCATAAGAAAAATTACCCTGACGAGTAATAAAGGTAGTTTTATATGTGTCTTCCCTTTTTACTTTAATTTGGTTGTAATTGGAAAAACCATCAAGCACATCATTTGTGACCCTGCAAATTTCTGCAAAATCATTTCCATGTTAGGGAGAGGGAAGTCATCTTTTATACTAGCTCTATTTAATGCACGAAAATCAATGCAAAATCTGATATGACCAATTGTTTTCCGAACAGGAACCAAATTTGAAACCCATTCAGAATACTTGACCGGAAAGATGATCCCAGACTTGAAGATATTTTCCAAATCCTTTCGAATGGTTTCTTCTAGCGTGGGGTTGATAGGTATTTATTTTTTCCTGACTATTTTTACGCCTTCCTTAATGGGGATGGAATTTTGTATAAGACCAGGATCAAAACCACGAAGATCCTCATAAGACCAAGAAAAAACATCTTGAAAGTCACCAAGTAGCTTGGAAAACTTCACTTTCTCTTCATCTGAACATTTTGCACCTATTTTAGCATTCTTTGGAGTCTCGGGTGTCCCAATGTTCAAGGAGATGGTTTCACCTACCTTCCTTTTCAACTCCTCTTCTTTCTGTTTTTCCTTATTTCCTACATCACTCAAAGAAAATGAACTCTCTAGAGGAGTCAAGCCTTTAGGAATCTTGTTATATTCTATGGATATAATCTCCTTAGGCTTACAAGGTTTATTTTGAATAAAATCACAAATTCTCTCATCGTTAGGGAAGACCTACCAAGATTCTATATTGTCTGGGATATGTGGACAATATAGAGATTGGAAAGTACAATTAGGCATGTGCGATAGAAGTTTTTGATTAGGAGAGGCTACAAAAATAGATAACCAATCAACCATTGAGTTTAACTCCCTCTTAACATGAGTGATGTTGAAATATAAAAGGTTCGAGATAAGCGCCCAAACAGTTTGGGTGTATCATTTCATTAACTTGTTTCTAGGAGAGTAAATTTTACGTACAAGATTCACAACAAGTTCATAATCCCCCAAAATTGAAAGGTGATCACAACCAAGATTATAGGCGTTCTCAATTCCTAATAAAAAAGATTCGAATTTAGTGCAAGCGAACTCCAACCTGTAAGAAACTTTATGGATTTTTCCTACAGGACGAATCAAGATAATGCAAACTCTGTTACCTTCGTTAGAGGATGAACCATCAAAGTTCATGTTCCACATACCATCATCTAAATCAATTTGTTCCATGGGAATGCTATCTTCCTCATAAAAGATGGAATATACTCATGGGTCCTCTTCGATATAGTTTACGTTAGGTTGTGGGACACTCTCTATGTAAGGTGGTATCCTTCCTTCTCTAAGGACTATAATGTTTTTTTTTTGTTCCAAGGAATAGATAAATGTGTTCCGTCAAGTGAGAGGTATCCATCTGTTAAGGCTTTCCAATCCCTTCCTAAGATGATTGATTAATTTCTTACTGACATATCAATTACCTGAATGTTGAGGGTTGTCCTTATTTTTGGATGAGCACACAAAACTAAGGTTACATCTTTAATCTCACCTATGGTATTTTGTTGTAGACTATCATAGGAGAGAATGCTTATGGAGTTTCCATTGGTACTGGACAAAACTATCTCTTCCATAATAATATTTGACATCACACTTGGGCCCGAACTGCCATTAATGAGGCAACAGTGGGTGATCTTATACATAATATTTACAGAAATATAAAAAGGGGGATTTTTTACAGGATATCTAAAGTTATGTTCACCTACTTTATTTACAGATGAATCCTCTTCATTTACCTCTTCAGAGAAGTTGGATGCAACAGAAGCTTTCCCTTCCATGATTCATTTTAGATGCATCTATTGTTCAGGGATGGAAACCATTTCCAAAAGGGTTGCATCTGCTTTGAAGTTGGCCAATTGGTTCAAGATATTGTATTTGGAAGAGGGGAGAGGGTAAGTTGTTCCTTGACTATTAGAAACCTTAGGAACCTGAACTGTAGAAGTGGGTGAGGATGATCTTGGGCTAGAAGAATTGCGGGGGGATCAAATTTTCCCTTGGGGGCATAGGATTTGTTCCTAGTATTGATGACCATGACATCTTCTGGTTATGAAAAATCTAGGATAACAATAGTATATTATGGTCTCTTACCAAAGATCTTATCTTTGGCACCCTTATTTACCTCACATGTGGTTTCCTCATGGTGTTCCTCATAGAAGTTAAACCAGCTTCGAGGCAAGATGGATTTAGGCTGAAAATTGTTTTTAATTGGATTCCTAAAGGGGGGTGCAGAAGGGGATGAATCTCCAGGGGTGAGAGGTGAGGCAGTCCACCTTTGCTCGAACACTATCATATGATTATTCATATCTTAGACTAGATGTAAGAGGGTGGACATGTCTGTCTGTCTAACTGATTCCCCCTAGGGAAGACCTGTTCTTTCAAGTTGTTCTTCATACTCTAAACAAGTATGCAGAGCGAAACTGAGATTATCAATGGCTTTTTCCTCAAGCCTATGATGGTAGGGGGAAGGAAATGCATTTTAGTAATGCATGAAAGTGGCTTGGTTATGAGGGAAAATGAGTTCAGGGATTTGGTTGTATAACTTGGTGAAACACAAGTTGTTGGTCTCCAGTTTTGATCATGTTTTTGCCTATATTATATCACAAAGACCTCCATTTCCATACCCAGTATCACCCCTTCTGGCTTTGTTTTGACACAGTCGACATCTCTTTACCACTCAATGGGGTTACTCAAGGTATCTTTACGTTTCAATTTATTTTGATGCATTTTGATGCTTTAAATTAATATTGAGACTAATGTGGCTTGAGTTAGGTACCATTTCTATTTTGAAACAGGATTAGCCAGTACCAGGTACCAGCTCGTACCCCGTGGAGATACCAACGAAGCTGCTCAAGATCCGCGCGTTATGGCCAGAGTGGGAGACATCGAGATTTACATGACAGATGAAGTCATCGCTCATATGATGATTGAAGGCACAATGATAGAACTAAGTCGTTATATTTCATGATTCACACTTCGTGACACTACGTTTCACGAAGATGTGAAGACGGTTTTTAAACTTGATTTCAAGCTATTTTCGGATCTGGGATCCATTGGAATTAATGTATTTTTTATTTAGATTGCTATGGAGGAGGATCTATATATAACCTGAGGATCACTCCTAAGAAACGGTTAGGTTATGTTATGCTCTGACATGAATACACATTTCTGAATACAAAAACTGCTATTGCGTTATGTTATTTCACTGTCATACGATTTGAGCTATTTTTCTTTGAGTAAATGGAGTATGAAGTATACACCGTGGTTGCGTAGAATGATCTAGTTAGTTCTAGTTCTTCCTTTCGGCGTTTGTACCTTTTGGTTGGGCCTACCAAACAGGTTCAAGTCGCTGCTATCCTCTGCATTAAATTTAGTTTATTTCAGTATTGTAGTAATTGCATGCATGTTAGTTTATTGAGTTTTGGAATTAACTTTTCAGATTATTGATTGATTGTTCTTCAACTGTATCGTTTCCAACTTATTAAATATCTACTACGTTGATGAGTATTGAAGCATGGTTGATTCCTGTAGAGTTTAGAGAATGAGCTAGGTCTGTTTCGATTCAAGTTTTCAATATGACCATAACTTAGAGTTTGAATGTACTTTGCTTTGTTAGATAGTTAGGCTACTCTGTTTTGTTAGATAGTTAGGTTGCAATTAACTTAGAGGAAGCTTCCGGTACCAGTAGGGTAAGTAGGATATCTCTTTGTTTTCCTGTAGATAGATGTAGATTGATTTTCGATACTTAGATTAAAAGAATTCTAGGAAATAATCTTTCTGTTGATGAATTAAATAGGAGATGATAAGTTTTAGGATAGTCATTGGGATTCAGTTTTTAAGAGTGGGTTTGTGTTTTCTTCTTAAGATAGTCTTTAGATAGAAATTAGAATCTTACCCGCACATACAGTGTAGCAGCTCTAAGTTTACTTTCCCTGGTTTGACAATTCAGTGTTTCAGGTCATTAAAAATCTTTAATTTAGCAGCCTGACATTTTTGGCGCCGTTGCCGGGGAGCTGTTTAAAAGGTAAGCTAGATAGTTGTCTTGATTAGTTTTAGAATGCACTTAGTTTGGTATGGTATGTTAGTAGGTTGATAATAAGATGAGTTGTGGAAACAAAGGGGTGAAAACCGACATATCAGTTATCACAGGTACTCTGAAACGCAACCCTAGTTTCTTTTTCTTTTATTTAGCATGACTTCATGAGAAATAGAGATCCTAGAGTAGATTTAGGAAAAATATAAAACCA